>JASCZI010151838.1:0-20191 GCA_036250425.1 Stylosanthes scabra | reverse complement strand
TTTTGGGATATGTTTGGTTTTCCATTTTTCCCTTTTTTCTTTCCTTTTAAAAATTAGTTGAAAGAAAAAATAAAAAAAACTTGAGGATCGATTTTTTTTTTTTTTTTAATACATAAAAAAAGAAGTAAAAAGCTAGTTTAAGAAGTAAGAATTGTCTCACATTTATAATAAGAGCTATCAAGCTTTCTATTTTAGGCAACATGCGACTTGATATTAACTTCAAGGCTATGTATGCAGATTTTGGGTTTGGATATTTGTGCCGATACAATGGTAGGTAGCGAACTGTTCCGTGGTATATCGGGAGGACAACGGAAGCGAGTTACTACCGGGGAGATGCTAGTTGGACCGGCGAATGCTCTGTTCATGGATGAAATCTCAACTGGTTTGGATAGCTCCACAACATTTCAGATTGTGAACTCTTTGAAGCAATACATTCACATTTTTGATGGAACTGCACTGATCTCTTTGCTACAACCGGCACCGGAGACTTATGAACTTTTCGATGACATTGTTTTGATCTCTGATGGTGAAATTGTTTACCAAGGACCCCGTGAAAATGTTCTTGAATTCTTTGAATATGTGGGTTTTAAGTGCCCAGAAAGAAAAGCTATTGCTGATTTCCTTCAAGAAGTAAGCCAAACTTCTCTCTTTGTTTAAGGAGCATTTAAGGACAAGCCTTAATTTATATCTAAGTAATAATCTGGTGTTATAGGTAACTTCTAAAAAGGATCAAGAGCAATATTGGGCACGCAAAGATCAACCTTACAGATTCATAACGGTTACTGAATTCGTAGAAGCGTTTCAGTCGTTCCACGTTGGAAGAAGAATGGGGGATGAGCTTGCAACTCCATTTGACAAGTCTTTGAATCACCCTGCTGCTTTGACAACTCACAAGTATGGCATCAGCAAGAAGGAGTTGTTAAAGGCTAATTTTTCAAGAGAGTTCTTGCTTATGAAAAGGAACTCATTTGTTTATATCTTCAAGTTATGCCAAGTGAGAGTACTGCTAGCCTTACTTTATTTCAATGAATCAATTCACTAATTCTATATAATTAACTAAAAATCTTATAATTTTATCAAATTTTCAATTAAGTTCCTATATTTTTTTTTCAATTAGATCCGTATACGGTATCCAATTCTTCAATTAGGTCCCTACCGTAAAAAAAAAAAAAAAAAAACTAAATTTTGATGGAATATTTTGCTACATAAAAAGAATATTCTGCCACAAAAACCCTCATCAAATGGAGAAAATTTTTTTTTAAGTAGAATATTCTGTTAAATTTAGCTTCTTTGTCACGATAGGACCTAATTGAAAAATTGGATATCGTATAGGGACCTAATTAAAAGGAAAATGAAATATAGGGATCAAGTTGAAAATTTGTTGAAACTATAGAGACCAACAAAATAATTTAACCTAACTAAAACTTGTTAATAACTTTTTTTGTTTTCCCCAGCTTACTCTGATTGCAGTAATTGTAATGACAATGTTCCTACGAACAAAGATGCATAAAGAATCAGTTTATGATGGAGTTGTTTATTCTGGTGCTCTGTTTTTCTCAGTATTAATGCTTATGTTTAATGGAATGGCTGAGATTCCAATGACCATTGCAAAGCTTCCTGTATACTACAAGCAGAGGGACCATCTATTTTACCCTTCATGGGCATATGCTATACCTAGTTGGATTCTTAAGATCCCAGTTTCACTCTTGGAAGTTTCTGATTGGATCATTCTCACATATTATGTCATTGGATATGATCCAAATGCTGCCAGGTAATAATGAAAGCTCATGTGATGAATGCTACTTCTGCTTGTGTTCTAAGAAAAAATATAATTTGAAGCATGGAATATGCAAGGATCAAGAGCTTTTTTTTTTTAGTTTGTATTAATTTTATGTAAATAATTATATTTCTAACAAAATAGATATTATTATTTTCATTGAAATATACTTAATGGCAGTCTAATAGTCATTTAGCGAAACAAATGTTAAGCAAGCAAATGCGAGGAGGGTAACAAAATTAGTCACACATCGAAGAAAATAAAGAGTAGTAAAGAGTTTATAAGACAAAAGCTTTACGTCTTGTATTATAGTGAAGTTTCTCCTTCCATAGACTTTTTGGTTGTTATTTGCCTTAATTTTCTAGCTACGGTAGTGTAAGTTATTATGGTGTGATGAGCTTCATTATATTCTTAATAATTTATGCAGATTCTTCAAGCAATACCTGGTGCTATTACTGGCGAACCAGATGGGTTCTGGATTATTTAGAGCACTGGCTGCAATGGGCAGGAACATGGTTGTTGCTAACACATTTGGCTCATTTGCACTTCTCGTTGTTTTAGTATTAGGCGGCTTCATTCTTTCAAGAAGTAAGTTTAAAAGAATTTATCATTTTTATTATGTTTATTATGAAAATAACTGCTTTCCATATTTTGTACCGATATTGTGTATCGTGTTCCATATACATGTCAGTGCTTCGTCATAAGTTCAATTTGATAGTGACGATGGCTGATGATTCTTTCATTTGCTTGAGTAATGTAACAGAGCAGATCAAGCACTGGTGGATTTGGGGTTATTGGATTTCACCAATGATGTATGCTCAAAATGCTATAGTCAATAATGAATTCCTTGGAAATAGTTGGAATAAGGTGATTTAATTTCTTGAAGTACTATTATTGTAAAGTAGGATTAAGTATTATTTTAGTTCCTATTATTTTGATCGAAAATTAAAATCGTCTATATAATTTATCATCATCATTTTCTCTTCAATTTTATATATAGTTCATCTCAAGTTCAAACAAGACACTAGGAGTTCAAGCATTAGAGCTTCGTGGATTCTTCACCGAAGATTATTGGTATTGGATTGGAGTTGGGGGATTAGTTTTATTTACATTATTTTTCAACATCACCTACACCGTGGCTCTTGAATATCTCAATCGTGAGTATTTACATGATTAAAACGGTTTGGTCTACGTTCGTTTTTATTTTCAGAATTTTTTTTTAATTTGTGAAGAAAAATAGAAAATAAAAAATAAATTATTACTGTGTTTTTGTCTACGAAGCCATAAAAATAAAAATAGTAAATTAAAACGCAAGTGAAAAACATATAGTTTGTTCATTGATTCTTAATTAATTAGAGTGGTGTTTTTATATATTAACATTTATTTAATTTTGGCAGCACTTGAGAAGCGACAAGCAACAATAGCCGATGAGTCTGAAGACAATAATACAACTAATGGCATAGCTCAAGAAATTCAATTACCATGCATAGGTATCTATCTTATTTAGATTAAACTCTTTGTTAAAAAGAAACTTACTTGTCCAAAAACAAATTCAATCGTATTATGTGTACGTTAAAAATCAATCATCTATATAAAATATATATATTGATTGCAAGTATGTAAAACAGAACGTAAATATTTTATAAATACATCATGATTCATTTTTTTGTGTATATGATATTTTTCTAAAGAACCTAGCTTGTTTAAAGGGAACTGTATTGTCTTGATAGAAGGCTTTTTAGTTAGATATTAGAAAATATAATTAACGAAAGATAGCCTTAAAAAGAATCAATAAAAAATATATAAAATGTTGATAATAAGAAATTCATAATCTAAGTTTAAATGCTAACAAATTAAACATTTTCAATCGCCTTGTAGAAAGTTCCACAAGAGTTAGTGGTTCGAGCAATAATGGGAAGAATAAAAAAGGCATGATTCTTCCTTTTGAGCCACATTCTATCTCCTTTGACAAAGTAGTATACGCCGTTGATATGCCTCAGGTAATACTATAAGTGATTTTCAAATTTGGCTTCTAAATTATTTTGTTAAGGCACTCTTCAAAAAAGAAAAAAAATCATCATTTGCTCAAAAACTAATCCCTAAGTCTTCAAATTTTAATTGGCAGGAAATGAAGAATCAAGGTATAGTAGAAGATAGGTTAGTGCTTCTAAAAGGTGTTAGCGGTGCATTTAGGCCCGGTGTTCTCACAGCTTTGATGGGTGTAAGTGGAGCCGGAAAAACCACTCTGTTGGATGTTCTCGCCGGCCGAAAAACCGGTGGATATATCGAAGGAAGCATAAAGATTTCAGGATACCCTAAGAAGCAAGAAACATTTGCTAGAATCTCTGGTTATTGTGAGCAAACCGATATCCACTCTCCTCATGTCACTGTCTATGAATCCTTGCTTTATTCAGCATGGCTTCGTTTACCCGTTGAAGTCGATTCCAATACAAGAAAGGTATACACCAATGTTTTTCAGATATCAAACAGTCAAATATGTCAAATTACATTTTTTAAAAGATACAGCAGTGAATCAAATTAGTTATTCTGCTAATTATACGTTACAAATAATGGGTTAATAAATGGTTGTAGATGTTTATTGAGGAAGTGATGGAGCTTGTGGAATTGAACGTGTTGAGGAACTCCCTGGTTGGATTGGCTGGAGAAACTGGACTCTCAACAGAACAACGCAAGAGATTAACTATAGCGGTTGAATTAGTGGCTAATCCATCCATAATCTTCATGGATGAGCCTACTTCCGGTTTGGATGCTAGAGCCGCCGCCATTGTTATGAGGACAGTTAGGAATACAGTTGACACTGGAAGAACAGTTGTCTGCACCATCCATCAACCAAGCATTGACATATTTGAAGCCTTCGACGAGGTATATATTTACTATTCACGTGAAGATGTCTTTATGATAAATAGTTTTGTAGAACATGTTAAATTATTTGATAGTTCTTAATTATTATCTTTTTATTTAAAAACATCTTTGTCACTATGATTCAATAAAAGTTTTGGTTTATAATGCTTGAATGAGTGTACTTGATATTTGATATGATTATTTTGCTCGTCATGTTATTAGTTATTCCTATTGAAGCGTGGAGGACAAGAAATATATGTTGGACCATTGGGTCATCATTCAAGACATTTGATCAAGTATTTTGAGGTGTGATGATACAGCTTAAATTCACTAATATTTTAAAATTAATTATATATATGCACAATTCTTGAGCATAAGATCAAAGATGCTAGTTTTGGTCATTATTTTTCTGATATTTAATTTCCATTATATGTAGAGCATTGATGGGGTTAGTAAAATCAAAGATGGTTATAACCCAGCAACTTGGATGCTAGAAGTTACAACTCCAGCACAGGAGCAAAACCTAGGTGTTGATTTTCACGAGATATACAAAAATTCTGATTTATACAGGTAAGCATGAAATTTATTTCTTTTTCAGTAAATATTAAAGCCGCCCCTAATAACAAGTTTCAGTATGAACGATATAACTCTTAATGATCAAGAAATTCCAAATTGGTATTTAACCATTTGAAAATTTAGACACATAGACCCTGATATCGGCTGGTAAATCGTTTTAGTTAGTTTAGGATTTATGATTGACAAACCGGTTTCAGGAACCTATGCTTCCAAATTTTTAAATGATTGAAGACTAATTTGAGACTTTCGAATTATTAAGGATGACATCGTCCAAATTAAAAACGGTCAAAGTCGAAAAAAATTCTTAATTAGCATTATTTTACAATATTGTTGATCATTCTTCAGGAGGAATCAAAACCTCATAGCAGAATTGGGAAACCCTGCCCCAGGTTCAAAGGATCTATATTTTCAAACTCAATATTCGCAACCATTTCTGGTTCAATGCCTAGCTTGCTTATGGAAACAACATTGGTCGTATTGGCGCAACCCGCTGTACACGGCGGTTCGGTTTTTTACCACCCTCGTCATATCCTTAATCTTTGGAACAGCATTTTGGAATCTTGGAGACAAATAGTAAGTCAATAATGCCTATAATATAGGAGAAAAATTAAATAAATATTTAGATTAAACCTTATAACTAGTGCTGCATTTATTTTTTTTTTCTAAAGAAAATATTGGACACTGCAAATTATTTAATTTATTTGGTGATTTTTGCAGTTCAAACAGCCAAGATCTTTCAAATGCCATGGGATCAATGTATATTGCTGTTTTGTTTTTAGGGATTCAGAATTCATCTACTGTACAACCAGTTGTAGGAGTTGAAAGAACTGTCTTTTATAGAGAAAGAGCTGCTGGAATGTATTCAGCTCTACCTTATGCAATTGCACAGGTAATAATATCCTTTGAATTTTTTTTTTTAATTTTTAATAAGATATTTTACATGGATATCAAATAAAGTATTGTCGTATACGTAAAAGCATAAAAGTCATTTAAACACTTGAATTTAATTAAATGACAGAATACGTTAAAATTAAATTTTAGAGATTTCTTTTTATATTTTAGTTTTTACTAAAAATATTATATACATACTAAAAATCAACCATCATAAGTGTGTTTAAAATTAAATTCACAGAAAAATTCTTTATTTTTAACTAATTATGTATTTTATATTGATGATTGATCATGTACGTGCCGTTTTACATATTTTCAATTCATATTCCTTATTCAAATATATATTTTATGGTGGAAATTCACATGCAGTTAACTTCATATCAAGTTGACACTTTACAATCGTTAGATAATAATTTAGTTAAATATATCAGATCATCTAACACTCTTAATGAACTTCACGTGAAGTTGACTGCACATGAGTATTCATCATATTTTATACAAGTAATTGATTATTTTCTTTCATTCATACCCCCCAAAAGTGTTATGAAGGTTCCAAGAAAATTAAAGACACTTATTTTTATTATTCTGGTTTGGAAAAGAAAAATACTAACAACTTTAAATGAAGGGTGAACTAATAGTTTAGCAAATTTCAAAAGAATTATTATGCGCCTTCAATTCGATAACATTTATACATGAATATATTGATATGTATATGACATGTTACACAATAATAGTTCATTCCAATACATTGTCACAGGTGTTAATAGAGCTACCTTATATTTTTGCCCAAGCTGCAACATATGGTGTGATAGTTTATGCCATGATTGGATTCGAGTGGAATGTGAAGAAATTCTTTTGGTATTTGTTTTTTATGTATTTCACATTATGCTACTTCACCTTCTATGGCATGATGGCTGTGGCAGTCACACCAAACTACCATATTGGTTCCATTGTTGCTGCTGCCTTTTATGGAGTATGGAACCTCTTTTCAGGATTTCTCATTCCTCATACAGTACGTATTTCTAATCTCCTAATGGTTTTAAAAAAAATAAAATCCTAATAAAATTTTTAAATTCCTTTTTATTATGATAAAAGAGACAAATAAATTAATCATGACAATGCACTTAATCGTTTCTATCTCTTAGATATATAATCATAATTGTACCTTTATTTACAGGTTTAAACTTTTGAAATAAGTTAATTTATGATATAATATTAAAATTTATATGATTAAAAAGTTAGATTAATTAGATATAAAAATATCACAGAGGATAGAGATGAAGAATTAGAAACCTAATTTTGCGGCATAATAAGTGTATTGACTAGGGTTCGAGACAAATAAAAAAGAGTTTGGTATAAGAATTTAAATTCTAAATTCTCTGTCTTTTCAAAAATAAAAATTAAATTAGATACATGGTCAATACATGGTCAATTGATTGGCCAGACCCTTAAATAATGGAATTTAAATCCACTACGAATTAGTTATTGCCCTGTTGGATTGGATTAATGGTTATTTTTTATTATCATAATTGGATTAAAAGTATTATTTTATCAATGCTAGCTTAATGTTAAAACTCTTAATTTGAATTTTATTTCAGAGGATGCCAGTGTGGTGGAGGTGGTACTATTGGATATGTCCTGTGTCATGGACCTTATATGGATTGGTTGCATCACAATTTGGAGACATAACTCATGAAATGGAAGAAGAATTTTATGTCCCAGTGAAAGACTTCATAAGAGATTATTATGGTTTCAGGCATGATTTCGTAGGAGTTTGTGCAGTTGTGGTTTCTGGATTTGCAGTCTTATTTGCTCTCACCTTTGCTGTTGCAATCAAGCTCTTTAACTTTCAAAATCGATAGATAGATAGATGGATGATTGGCCAATTCAATTGATCTTGAATTGAAGCATGTATTTTCAAATAACTATTATTTTAATCATAATAATAATATTTGTATTTATCATGTTTATGTACTAGTGGACTTAATTAGTTCCTCTTATACAAATTTAAAGTTTCATTTATGAATGTAGGTGTAATTTACTTTTACCATAAATATATCAATGGATGTATATAATAGTGTTTTGTGGTCACCAGTTATTACATCTCATAATATTTATTTATTTATTTATTTTTTTGATAAATAATTCACAGATATAATACATTTTCTGTTGTTACTCTGATATCTGAAGTCTACTAGTCTTTCACAATTTTAATTGTTCTTCCCTCAAATTAAGTTATGGGATGTGAATATTTGTTTTCTTCCAAAAATGCTAAATTAACTTAAAAATAGTCATTATATATTTTTGTATATTTATATATTTAGACTTACATAACTTTTTTAATTAAATAATCAACTCCGAAATTGTAATAAGATAATTTGGTGTCAATAATCTGGTGTTTTATGTGATTGTGGATAATAAGTGATGGAGAAGATCTAAATTGTCCTAATGGTGTGAGGATGATTTTGATATTTGTCATTTTTGTGGTTGAGAATTTATAATGAATAATAAAAATAAAATACAAAAAAATTTTAATCACTTATTTAAAAATATTTTACCAAATTCACCATAAACCTGATCTATGATAGACTTCTCCATATATTAAGGCCATCATAATCACCACAAACATCGTCCCACGCAACCTTCTCTCTCTATCATGATCATCAATAGAGCATCATCCAATTCCTCTTCATCATGATTATTGCCGTTATAATTATTGTTCTTGAAAATTTAGATGATAGTGGATTAGAGTTTTTTCTTTCTTTAGCTCCCTCCTCTTCTTTTTTTGGCTTTTCTTAACGTTAGGTTTTGGTCCCTAGCTAGCTACTACCATTATCCCAATTAATTAATAAATGTCACAGTATTGTTTATTAATAAAGATTAAATAATATAATAACGTGCGTTAATATCTCTCTATTTGCGGCACACCTAGCTATGCCGTCCTATTAAAGAATAAAGAAAGCTTGCATATATAATATCAAATAATTAATAAAGCCTTAAAGAAAACTCGTTTGGAATTGTATTGATAACCCGAGAAATATTATCAATTTGGGTTAATTTAATGATCAGTTCACTAGTCCATTTAAGCAAGGGGTTCGAATCCCGCCTCGTGCATGCAGCAACCTATTGGCCAGTGACAGACTCTTAAATGGAGTTCAGATTCGCGATGGATTAGTCATCGATCTGTCGAGTCGGAAAATATCAAGGAAAAAAAAAAACACCAAAGAAATATGCTCCTTTTCTTGATCATGATGCGCCATTTATCCTCCACATTATCCATTTATGTGTACGAGATTAGCCGTTTTTAATTAAATAATGTTTGCTTTTACATTTATTTGGATTAAATAATCATTAATGACATGACATTAGAGTTTATAAGTTACAATCCAAAGGTTAAGAGTTTGAATCCCTTTAAACTCTTAGAAAAAAATATTATAACAGATTTCTCTGGTAAGTTAGTTGTACTTCAACTTTTGGTTTATATTATAGATTCTGAAATAATAATTTTATTTCCACATTAAAATTATTTATTAAAATTAATAATTTTATATTAATATATAAATATATATGTATTATAAATTATTTTTTGAGAATATTTTATATTTCAATACATATTATACACTAATAGCTGATTTTGATGTACAACTAATATAATTCATTAAGTCTTTTATAAATTATAAGTACCTTACTAAACCAAAAATTTAAATTATTCAAGAATTTGGAATAGATATAAATCCATAAAGGAGAGATTTGACCTTTTTTATAATTATTAATTATTATATTCAAGTGACCTGCTTGACTTACATCTATATATCTTTGTAATTAACTTTTTGTACTTTTTACGCTAATATTTACAATTAAAAATAAAAGAAATTGATGTTGAATCCTAGTTATGAACACATATATACACAAAGTCATCAATCGCCACCTTTTATGTGCCTATAAATATTACATACTTGATTTAATTATGCCACCTTTAATTTTCATACCTCTTCATTCTAAGGACAACTACATTGTTTTAGTCTCTCCACCTCATCTATTCTCTAGTCTTTCACTCTACAAATAAAAAAGATTTAGAGGTAAACTACACATAATTTTCTTTTTAAAGAAAAATACTTGAAATTTTTTTAAATATTTTAAAATATTAATATTTTAGTATTTTTAGTTATTAGTCTCAATTATAAAATACGTATATAATATATAATATATATAATATATATGAAGATTAATGGCTAAAACTATAATATATAATATATGTGACGATTAAACTATCATATATATTTCAATTTTTGCTTTTTATATATATATATATATATATATATATATATATATATATATATTACTTTTCATTTATTTATTTATTCACTCTCTTTGTTGAACATAATGTGTTTGTGGTTGATATATTTATATAGCAATGGAAGGAAGTGATGAAATGTATAGAGCAAGAAATAGTGTAAGATCAAGTAGTTTCACACTTTGGAGAAACAGAACCACAAGCTCAGACGTTTTCTCAAAGGCATCATCACGTGAAGAAGAAGAAGATGATGAAGAAGCTCTTAAATGGGCATCACTTGAGAAATTACCAACATATAATCGTTTGAGAAAAGGGTTATTAACAACATCTAGAGGTGTGGCCAATGAGATTGATATCACTGACCTTGGATTCCAAGATAGGCAGAAGCTTCTAGATAGATTGGTTAAAGTTGCTGAAGAAGATAATGAGAAGTTCTTGTTGAAGCTCCGACAAAGAATTGATAGGTATAATTAAGGGAATAATAGAAAAAAACATATAAATGATTATATTTTTAAGATGCTTTAATTTAACATCGAATGCCTCTTTTTTCTTTTTCTTTTTTTTTTTTTTTTTTGTGTGGGATTACTTAAACTTTTGCATAGATTTACTTTTTTCTTTAATTTGGCTGATGTAAATTAATTCTTTTTAAGCTTCTCTAAATATCAAGCTCTAGGCTTTTTGTTCGTTATAGAATTCTAATAGTATATTGATATTATATTATAAAAATTATTTTTTTCAAAAGCTTAAACTTATATGAGGAGATACATAAATCATGAATGATTATATCGTTAACGAATATTTTTTCATATTTAATTAGTATTTAAGATGGATATCATTATATTCATTAATTATCTCTTCTCTTGTTTGTCTTTACAACTTTGCTAGGGTTGGGCTTAACATTCCAACAGTTGAAGTTCGGTTTGAACACTTAAATGTTGAGGCTGAAGTTCATGTGGGGAGTAGAGCTATGCCTACTTTTCTAAACTTTGCTATTAACCTAGTGGAGGTAACCCTAAATATAGAAAATTAATAATGTTGTGCTTTTTAGTTAATTAGTTATTTTCTATCTTGTGTGTATTTTTTATTATGCAATTAATTAGTCTCATTCTCACATTAATTAATCCTTAAATTATGACTTTGATATATATTGTAGAGTGTTTTGACTTTTCTCCACATTATGTCAAGCAAAAAGAAACAAGTGACTATCTTCAAAGATGTTAGTGGAATCATTAAACCTTGTAGAATGACATTGCTTCTTGGACCTCCAAGTTCTGGAAAGACCGCTTTACTTCTTGCCTTGTCAGGAAAGCTTGATCCAAATCTCAAGGTAAAATAAAATAATTCATGTTTGATTATTTTAATAATAATTTAAAAATATGAAAAAAGTTTGATAGTCTTAGTTTGATAGTCGTAGGTAATTATAATTTTTCTATTTTAATTTTTTTTATTCATATATTGTTATTGAGTTAAATGCATGATAATATATATTATAAATATATAATTACGGATGTTATTTACATAAAATTATAAATATTAAATTAAATATAATAACTCTGGATTACAAGTCTCTATCATTACTCAAATAAAAAATATATAAAGTAACATGTATTTATATACACAAATATGTAATCAGTAATTTAGTTAATGATGTTTTGTCTTTAGAGAGCATTTTATTAAACAACACTATAATAATAATGCATGGTTTCCTAGTAAAATTCTTATAAAATTAATATTTATTTATTTATTTATTTTCATTTGTCCTATAGGTATCTGGGAGAGTGAGTTATAATGGGCATGAAATGAATGAGTTTGTACCTCAAAGAACTGCTGCCTATATTAGTCAGCAAGATGTTCATATTGGAGAAATGACTGTTAGAGAAACATTGACTTTCTCAGCAAGGTGCCAAGGAGTTGGATCACGTTATGGTTAGCCATATTAATTATTATTTATATTATATAGAACAAGGAATTGTTTTCTTTCAGGGTGTAACATAATTGTTGGTGATGATAATATATACTAATTTTGGGATCCATATATACATCAATAGACTTGCTATCTGAATTGTCTAGAAGAGAGAAGGAAGCAATGATTAAACCTGACTCGGATATTGATGTCTACATGAAGGTAATATAATAATTAATTTGAAGGAGAATAACAATTTTGTTAAATATAATAATTTCTAAGAAATATAATTGTAATTCAAGTAGGTCCTTTAGTTAATTAATGATAATGCGACACACATTTTGTAACGCGTAATATTAATATTATGTTATCATGCGGCATCATTATTTGATTGATAAAATAATCGATTTGACGAACACTTATATTTTTCAAAAACTAATTAATATAATAAACATAATCTCTTCCAAAAACCAATTTAGAAAACGAATTCTCTTTTAGAACAAATTTGAGTATTTACCAGCTGATATTACAAACTTAGATTTGATTGGCTTCTATAATTTAACAGGCAACTACAATTGGAGGACAAGAAGCAAGTCTGGTAACAGATTATGTACTAAAGGTAACCCTAAAATGTTGTGTATGTGTATAGTAGCTGAAAGAATATGAGAAATGGTGTATATTGAATATAGTTGAATGGAACTCCTTCACCTCAAGGAAGTTTAACTACCATAACAAACACTAACTAGCTACTCTTATCCTTTGTCAATTACATTTATACCCTTAAAAAAAAATAAGATTCACTATGTCTTTCAAAGTTTCAATTCACAGAATCATCCATAGAAAATTTACCTTAAATAAACTTTAAATATAGATTCTAGGGTTGGATATTTGCGCCGATACAATGGTAGGGAACGAAATGGTGCGTGGTATATCCGGAGGACAACGAAAGCGAGTTACTACCGGCGAGATGCTAGTTGGACCGGCGAACGCTCTGTTCATGGATGAAATCTCAACTGGTTTGGATAGCTCCACAACTTTTCAGATTGTGAACTCTTTGAAGCAATATGTTCATGTCTTTAATGGAACTGCCATGATCTCTTTGCTGCAACCGGCACCGGAGACTTATGAACTTTTTGATGACATTGTTTTGATCTCTCATGGTGAAATTGTCTATCAAGGACCACGTGAACATGTTCTTGATTTTTTTGAGTACATTGGTTTTAAGTGTCCTGAGAGAAAAGCTGTTGCTGATTTTCTTCAAGAAGTAAGTCAATTTTATCTTTTTATTTTTCTTAGGTTAAATTTGTACGATAGCTTCTATAGTTTTAATAAATTTTTAATTAGTTTTCTATATTTCTTTTTCAATTAAGTTCTTATATACATGATTTAGTTTTTAATTAAGTCTCTACTGTAACAAAAAAATTAAATTTAATGAAATATTTTTTTACACAAAAAGAATTTTCTTCATTTACTGAGTGTTTGTATAAAAGAATATTATTTTCTGAAACAAAATTTTCAGTTAAATTTAGCATTTTTGTCATGGTAGAGACTTAATTAAATTTAAATATCATATAAAGACTTAATTAAAAAAAAATATAGAGTCTAATTGAAAATTTAATAAAATTATAAGAACTAATATAGTAATTAAACATTTCCTTTATTTTAAAGGTTTTGTCATAATAAATGAATTGTCTAGTGTAATTACTTTATATGAAATTAGTTTATATTTTTCATGGTTAGAATTATCGGAAAAAAAAAAGTGTGTAATTACTTTGAGTAAACTAATTACTAAACATTAATCATTTATGTAAAGTATGTATGTTCTGAGATAATTACCAAGAAGTCTTTATATCTAATTAAGTTATCTCTGTCTTCTTATAGGTAACATCTAAAAAGGATCAAGAGCAATATTGGGCAGAAAGAGATCATCAACCTTATAACTTCATATCTGCTACTCAATTTGCCAGGGCATTTCAGTCTTTCCACGTTGGCAAGAGAATGGTTGATGAGCTTTCAATTCCGTTTGACAAGTCAAAGAATCACAGAGCTGCATTAACAACCAAAAAGTATGGTAATAATATGAAGGAACTATTAAAGGCTAACTTCTCAAGGGAGTATTTGCTCTTAAAAAGGAATTCATTTGTTTATATCTTCAAGTTAAGCCAGGCAAGTTTTAGCAACTTTTTTATATATATATATATATATATATATATATATATATATTAGTTAAAGAGTTTGTTATATATAGGATGATATTCGAACTTTTAACACTTGCTTAAATAAATGAAAATAAATTAAACACTTGACCAGTACTAAAGAAAAAAAAGTTAAAATCTTAAAATAAATAAAATATCATATCATCGACCTAAACCATAAGACATTGTATAAATAATATCATTTAAGGATAAGATATATTTTTTTTACTTGACATTTGTGATTTTCTAATTAAAGAATATCTTTTAATGTTTAATTTTATTTAATTTTGTTACTAACGTCTTTTGCTGTGTCAAAATTATTTCCAAACGTTTTTAATTTTGTATCTAACATTTTAAATAGAATTAATGTATAGCGATAATTTTGACATAAATCGAAAACGAATCGGATAAATTTAAACCCTCATTTAATTTTTTTACAAATTGTTTTTTTTTTTCAGTTTACCATGATAGCAATAATTACCATGACGCTGTTTCTAAGAACAAAGATGCACCGAGAATCTGTTGACGACGGAATCGTTTATATGGGTTCTCTATATTTCACACAATCAATGATTACATTATTTGGATTGTCTGAAATTTCATTGACAACTGCAAAGCTTCCAATTTTCTACAAGCAAAGGGATCATCTATTTTATCCTTCATGGGCATATGCCATACCCACATGGATCCTTAAGATCCCTTTATCATTTCTTGATGTTGCTAGTTGGGTCTTTCTCACATACTATGTAATTGGATATGATTCAAATGTTGCCAGGTAATAAATAATTTACAACTTCTTTTACTCTTTTCTTACTAATAGAAAAAGTATTTCTTTTTTAAAAAAAATAATTTTAGGATATATTTATATAAAGAAAATTTTTGTGATAGATTTAAAAAAGTCTTTGAAAAAAAATATTAAATAGTTTCTAAAAAATTGAAATACTACTTGATTTATAAGTTCTTAAAAAATTAATACATCATTCAGACATTCACCATGGCAATTATTTGAAAATTTACTTATATTAGTAATTTTTTTTTCAAGAAAAAACTTATAAATTTATTGTAAAATTTTCTCAAAATATTATTTAATACTTTTTTTTTCAGAAATCTGTAAGTTAACATAAAATAGTTCAAAAACTTAATTTTATTCAAATAATATATTCTACTATATATAAGATAATTATTATCATGTCAGTAAAAACTAACACATTATATTAGGGTAAAAAAAAGCTAATTATATTGTTTTTTTTGGGCAGATTCTTCAAGCAATATCTGGTGCTGATTCTAACCATCCAAATGGCTTCTGGATTGTTCAGAACAGTTGCTGCCTTGTGTAGGAATAACATGATTATGGCCAACACATTTGGGCCAGGTCTTGCTGTTACACTTCTGGTATTGAGTGGCTTCATTTTGTCCAGAAGTGAGTTTAATTACTACTAAACCCTAAACCCTAATAATATGTATAGTCACATTGATCTAATGCCTTACGTCTTTTTTAAAATTAAAAAAATATCAGTATATTAATTTATGTTTTGTGACTAATATTTGGGTGTATTTTTACAAGTTGATATAAATGCTATGTTTTAATCTTAAACTATAAAAAAATACTTATCTATAAACTTTTATCATCATAAAAATAATAGGATATAATAATTTTTCATTTTTAAAAATAATTGTCGTTTTTACTTTTATTGTACATTAAAATAATTAAACATAAACCCTTTTTTAAATATATTAATTTTTTAATGAATCAAAAAATAAAAACGTGAGATATTTAATTTATTAGTCATCATTACTCATTTCTGGGCAATAATTCAACAGAAAGCATGAAGGGTTGGTGGATTTGGGGTTATTGGATTTCACCTGTCATGTACAGTGTAAATGCAATAATGGTGAATGAATTTCTCGGAAATAGTTGGCACAAGGTGATGATTCTTGAGATTTAACTCCAAATCATATAATAATTTATGTTATTATTTGTTTTTTTTAATGAAAAATCTAATTTATTTATTTTCCCTTCAATTATTATACGTAGTTTACACAAAATTCAAACAAGACACTAGGAGTTCAAGCTCTAGAGTCTCATGGATTCTTCACGCATGCTTATTGGTATTGGATTGGAGTTGGGGCATTGATTGGATTTATTTTTTTATTCAACATTCTATACACCATGGCTCTCACTTATCTCAGTCGTGAGTATCTTCGCATTTGGTTATATATTATATAGAATTAATCTACGTGTACCACTATACACATCCATAGAGTCATTGTCTTTTTCTTTTATTTTGATTTATGTGCTGATATACACTATTTTTGTGTTATACGTAACTGTTTCTATGCTATCATATGTTGTATTCATGTGTTTTGTGAATTTTTTTATACTGATGTTTACATTTTTCGTATTATAAACGAAATGTGTGAAGGTGTACAATGGTACATATAGCATTACCGTAGAGATACACCAATTTTATCTTCATGCAAATATTTCTATTAAAATACATGCATATATTTTGTAGCATCGGAGAAGCAACGAGCAACAGTAATGGAAGAGTTAGAAGGCAATAATGCAACTAATGATAATGCTCAAGAAGTCGAATTGCCAAATATAGGTGACTTAACAAATAATAATAATAATAATAATAATAATAATAATAATAATAATAATAATAATAATAATAATAATAATAATTTTTTGATGCGGTTGAGATATTAATTATTAGTGATTAGTAACAAAGTATAATATACATCTAAATACATATCCATCAAAGTTTCTATTATTGTGTATGTCTTGAAGAAGGGTCAAGAAGAGTTAATAATGCATCCAACAATTGTAGCAACGGAAGGAGAAAAGGCATGGTTCTTCCATTTGAACCACATTCTATCGCCTTTGATGAAGTTGTCTATTCCGTTGATATGCCACAGGTTAGTCATTTTTCAAAGTTTTTTAATTAATTAATCTAACAAATATTTTAAGCTAATAAGTCCCGTAGTTAAGATTACATTTGAACAAATAATATATTTTTAGAGTCTTTTATTTTAGTGAGATGGTTTTATCGCTAAATATAGTAAAAAATTCACCTCAGTAAGTGTTACAAAATAACGACGGTTTTATACATACAAAATCATCATAAAAAGTTAACGACGATTTTATCAATAGTTATCCAAAATTGCCACTAAATTCATTGGCAACGTATAACAAATCATGAAAAAATTAGTGACAGTTAAAACCGTCGCTATCTAAAATGTTGTTTTGTTGTAATGGGAGTTGATCATTGTATTTTAATTTATTTCTTGATCATTGGTAGGAAATGAAGGATCAAGGTGTAATAGAAGATAGGTTAGTGCTTCTAAAGGGTGTTAGCGGTGCATTTAGGCCTGGTGTTCTCACAGCTTTGATGGGAGTAACTGGAGCAGGAAAAACCACCTTGTTGGATGTTCTAGCTGGTAGGAAGACCGGTGGATATATTGATGGTAGCATAAAAATTTCTGGATACCCTAAGAAGCAAGAAACATTTGCTAGAATTTCAGGTTACTGTGAACAAAATGATATCCACTCTCCTCATATTACTGTTTATGAGTCCTTACTTTACTCGGCATGGCTTCGCTTGTCAACAAAAGTTAATTCTCATGATAAAAAGGTGAGAATATGTATCTCAAGAAATCTCATTTTTATGTTTATTACTTGGTTTTCAAGAATATTTTTGATGTTCAGGACACAATATCTGCGTCCATGTTTCATCTACTAAATATGATTTTATATAAATAAAGCTAATGCAGTTTAAGAATTGATTTGTCATAATTTTATATGAATAATATTATTCCTATCTATTTTAATAAACATCAAATTAACTGTATAAATGTTATAAAAAAAAATTGACACTATATAAAAATATGGCTATTATTATTATTATTATTAATTGAGTATATATTTTAATAAGTGTTAACTTACAAAAATGCAAGAAAGTTAACGCATCAAGATAGTTTATATATTTTTATATGGATGTCAATTTAATATCTATTAAAAAAAAGTGTATACGACGCGCGGCTATTTTATATTTGTTCCTAACAAATGTTTATGATATATAGATGTTTATTGAAGAAGTGATGGAGCTTGTTGAATTGAACTTGTTGAGGAACTCATTAGTTGGGTTGCCTGGAGTAAGTGGACTCTCAACTGAACAACGCAAAAGGTTAACTATAGCAGTTGAATTGGTGGCTAATCCATCCATAATTTTCATGGATGAACCTACTTCCGGTTTAGATGCTAGGGCTGCTGCAATTGTCATGAGGACTATTAGAAGTATTGTTGATACTGGACGAACAATTGTTTGCACCATCCATCAGCCCAACATTGACATATTTGAAGCTTTCGATGAGGTGAATAATTTTACCTTACTATTTATATGAATTTAATTTCAATGCACCAATATCGTAAAGAGATTTTATTTATATATTCAATTAGATACCGCCACATAAAAAAAAATAACTTCTTTTTTTATTCACCTCATGATTAATTATTAAAACGAATAGATATAATTATACTACTGAGTAAAATATTTTATATTGTTAGTGCATCAAAATTAAACACACATATATATATATATTTGAACTTGAAACGTGAATTAAGAGTTTTTATTTAGAATAATTTAGACAATGGTTATTAAAAGTGTGATTTATATTCTTCAACTAACCCTTAAACTTGAATATAATCTAACGCATGATTGTGTTATTCCAGTTATTCCTAATGAAACGTGGAGGAGAAGAAATATATGTTGGACCATTAGGTCATCATTCAAACCAAATGATCAAGTATTTTGAGGTGATGATGCAACTTATTAAATTCATTAATGTTTTAAAATTAATTATATGCGTAATTCTAGATTATTCTAATAATAACACCTAGCTCTTTTTCTAATATTTCCATTGTCTAGAGCATTGATGGGGTTAGTCAAATCAAAGATGGTTATAACCCAGCAACTTGGATGTTAGAAGTTACAAGTTCAGCAAAAGAGCTAAACCTAGGTGTTGATTTTCATGAGATATATAAAAATTCCGATTTGTATAGGTAAGCATGGACATATATTATTACCTGCTAAATTTGCATGATCATACTTAGCAAAAAGTGCAATTTACCCAATTTTATGGTTAGAACCTTTTTAAATTATTAAAGATATATATAACCAATTCGTGTATTTTTTTTTAGGGCAAGTTACGTAAGTAATTGTATTGCCCCAAAAAATTATCGAAATACACCATTCATTGTAATATGATTCAATTACACCATTCGAATCAAATCTATGGAAACCGTGGCAGGGTGGCAAGTTTTCATGAAAAAAGCCACACCCTGCCACGGATTTGGTGTTGTTTCAAAAAATAAGAAGAAACCGTGGCAGGGTGGCAAGTTTTTAGGTAAAAAGCCACACCCTGCCACGGATTTTGTGCTGTTGATGCAAAATGAGAGAAAACCGTGGCAGGGTGCCACGGATCTCACACAGTATATAAAAAAGTGGAACCCTGCCACGGTTCATGTGCATTTCGTTGCTTCAGAGTAGTATAAAATGCCAAGTCACTGCATATGTTCATTTAATGATGTGAGGTTAAAAAAGATGGAGAGTGATGAAAGTTTTGTTGCACTCGTACACCATGAGGGCAAAATTAGGTACAAAACTAGAGAGGGTGTTAAGTTCACTGAT
>JASCZI010151837.1:7670-20629 GCA_036250425.1 Stylosanthes scabra | reverse complement strand
AACTACAATTTTATTTCCTAACCAATTGGGACACGTAAAAATCATCTTCTAACCAAACCATACGATGAAAATCTAATGAACCTACACCCAACCACTAATAAAAAAAGAAATGATTTTCTTGCAAACAATTTCACACCTTTCACATCTTTACAGGAAAATCATTTCTTTTTCTTATAAGTGGTTGAGTGTAGGTTCATTAGATTTTCATCGTATGGTTTGGTTAGCAGATGATTTTTACGTGTCTCAATTGGTTAGGAAATAAAATTGTAGTTGTAAAAGTGTTTATAAGTTCGCCACTTTAAGTGGCTAATATCATAAAGTTCGCCACTTTAATTGGCTAATACAATGAAGTTCGCCACTTTAAGTGACTAAAATTTTGAAAAACACAAAATTAGCCATTTAAAGTGGCGAACATGAAGCAGACCCTAAAACAAAAAATTGGATTTCTGTAATTAATTTGTTTTTGAAAATAAATTTTTATTTTATTTTATATTAGAAAATTTTCCCTAATTAATAATATGAAAGAATTTAATTCATTTTCAATTACTATATTATCTTTATTTCTAGTTTGGCTAACTAATTGTTAGTTATTAATAACTTTTTAAAAATTTAATTTTAAATAACTATTAGAGAAAATCTTGGTAATAAATATTATGGAGAAAATATGTAGCCAATATATTTTTTCTTTTTTTCTCTCCTTTTTTACCAGCAAATATTTTTTTAATTACACACATTGATTTTCTTATTGGTCCTTTAACGTTGGTTCTATAGTATTACTCTTATTATTCAAACATTTTCATAAAAGTCCATATCAAATGTAACTTCAATTTGCCAAATATAAAAAATATTTATCACTCATATAAAAAAATGTACTTTCTATATTTTCCTAAGCTTTAAAATTTTTATGGACTTTTTTGTTGTTTCAATTTTATCTTTGTAACCTAACTGTGAATCTGTGATAAAACTATTTTTAATTTTTTATCAAACGAATGGAAAGAAACACATGAAATTATATTTCTAGTATATAGTAGGCTTGCTTTCTCTTTTTAATTTTGTCTTATGCTAAATCCTTTGTTTCATTATAAAAGTGAGAGAAAGTTTAGGGAATCCATGGTTTGTTAATCAATAAGTCAATAAGGGTTAATATGTTTTTTTTTTTTTTTTTTTCTTCTTTTACCATTTATTATTTCCTTAAATACATTTATTGGCTCTTTATTGGTCCCCTAATGTTGGTTCCATAACATTACTCTAAAGTGTTGATATAATGTTATAAACTATTTAAAAAAAATCTAAATTCATATGAATATGTAATTTATAAGAAAGAAAATATTTTTTTAATAAATTATTTTTTGGTGACTTTCTTTAATAAATTATTTACTGGAAAATACTCCTGACATATTATTTTTCCAAATGAAAATCAGAAAATCTACTTAAGAAAAGCATTTTCTGTTTAAAAAAAAACTACTTGATATTCTTTTTGGTTCTTGTTTTGGGGTTTAAGGTGAGCGAAGAAGAAGAGGAAGAAAGAGGGTTTTCTTTCGGTTTCTGCAGTTTACTACCTCCAATGGTTTCGATATCAACATGGGCTCGATATGTTGCTCACAAGCTCGAATACTCCTTTTCTGTTGGCTACAAGGTCTCTTCTTTCTTCACTCCTCAATTTCTCTTCTTTCTCTAATCTTTTTCTTCTTTTTTTTTTTTTATATTATTATTACATTATTTATCCCTGGTTGTGTAATCTCACGATTTCAATTTTTATTTTCTACTGATTATTTGAAATTCGGTACCCTTTTTGAGTTTCTGTGGTCGCTGTTGATGGTAATCACTTGCATTTTGCTTTAAAGTTTGAATCTTTTTCTGTTCTTCCAATTTATACGAACCCAGGTTTAAGGGGGGAAAAAGTTAAAATTAATTGGAGAATGAATCATTTATGATTTGAGGTTGGAGCTACAAGAAAATTTTGTATTGTTCTTGAAGTTCTTCTTCAACAGTGGAATGATGGTGAGAAAATGTGGTAATTAGGATCTTGTAGCACATTATGGTGAGATCAAAGATCTTAGGTTCAGAAATTAGTTGTTGCTGAATGCTTTGTAAAAAGGAACTCTAACTCCTAGGTTTTGTTGATTAGTTTGAAAAGATATTTCTTACAGCAATAGATTAATGACTGAGATATTAAACTACAAGTCTGGATCTAAAAACTGGCTATAATGTTCTCGTTATTTCGGTACAGTTAACATGATTATTTGAGGGACATTTGAAGTAGCACTATCTGATATAGCTATTTGATCATGTATATTAAAGGTAAGAGAGCTAACCTAGGCCAAGCTTTTTGTGTTCTATAATGTCAAATATTGATGAAGATTTGCTAACAATGATCAAATTCTATACTTAGCAGAGACATTTCAAGGGATATATGTTTAGGTGCAGATTGAGTTAGGCTTCCATGTATCACATTTCTATCACTTAAAAAAAGCTGTGTAAATGTTTTCTTTCTGATGTATTGTTGTGTTGTGTCTCAGAACTATAAAGGAGGTAATATTACAGATAGAGAGCTCGGTGATTTTCTTTTGAAGAACTTCTTCCATGGAAAGTTGACATACACTCAGTGGATTAAAGGAGACGCAATGGCCCCTACTATTGCTGAAAAACCAGCGTTACTTCTTGTTCGGAAATTACCGGATCCTGAACCAACGTAATTACTTTCACCTACAAGCATATCCTTTGCTTGCATTTATTATTGCGATTGCAAGTTATTTGATGTTGGCTGTATTATGCTAGAGATGCTTGGCATAAAATACTCCTACATCGTATATTATGTCTGCATCAATCTTTCAGAATACCTTGCTGTGTGTTGATATATTGCTGTTTATTGACTCGCTCTTAATGGACTTTTAAAGTAATATGGAATATTACACACATGAACTAATGCTTACACATCTTATCTGCATACTTTTTTGTTTGAATTAAAGGCAGTTGGTATCACTTTTGAACTATTGGTTTGTATTAATGAATATCAGGTTATATATGACTTGTAAAGTGGTAATGGCTTTAGTAGTGCATAAAAGTAAAACTTTTCTTAAATATGCCACCAAGGAGAAAAAAAGGGTAAAGCATTCTCAGGTTCTAGCCTTCTTTTTCTCGATATGCAGTCATATAATATAAATCGTCCCTAAGTTTCTTTTTTTTGTGTATTTAAATCCATCTCTAACGTTTATTTAATATTTTAAAATCGTCCCTCCAGATCCAAATTCTTTTTAACGACAAAATTGCCCCTTAAATTGTATCACATTCACTATCATTGCTTCCCTTTGCATGGGAATCACCACCAACAACACCAAAAATTTTCAAATAAGTATAAAAACAAAGTTTTTAAGTTGTGATTCAACAAAATTAATGTTGTTAGATTTCAAAAAAGTTTTTTTCTTGAAGGTGGTGTTGGTGGTTATCATGTAGAGCAAAGTAATGGTGGTAGAAATGATGTAATTCGAGGAGCAATTTTGGCTTTAAAAAAATTTTGTCATCGGAAGAACGATTTTAAAAGAAAATTAATGTTAGGGACGATTTTGAACACAAAAAAACCCTTAGGGACGATTTTGATTTTTGGCCAAAACCATAGGAATCAAAATAGTACTTAACCCTTTTCTCGTTGGTGTAGACTTATTCATTTCGATCATGTTTTGCTTGTTTGTTTCTTAGCGCTTAGTTGATATACCTTGGTGCGACAGTAATGTCGCTGATTCTGGTTCCTTTAGGGATTTGATAATGGTTGTTTGTGATTAGTCTTCTTTGTTATAACAATAAAGTTTGTTATCTTAAATTTGACTATTTTGAGTTATCAGCATAGTTTCCATTAACTCAAAATAACTATGATCGCCACAATACACACAAAAAAAGAAACGAAACAGACTATAAATTGACTTTGTAAAGTTAATAAAATTCTTTCCACTTTGAGAATAATGTTTACTCTTATGACTTAAAACTGATCTCTAGTTTAACATGAATTGTCTGTTTCGTGGTTGAAACCCTGGATATTATGTCTTAGAAATCATATGTTGAATATTCTTGAGTCACATTTCAGTGTCATGTTTGGTTATAGCAAATTATTTGTTCTTGTTGTTCCTTAGAGCTTGGCTGAAGTAACTAAGTAAGTAAGATTTACTGACAGTACTTAACGATTTTTTTTTCTTCTGAATCTCTTTACTCAGTGCTCATTTTGATTACTGGTTTGTGATGGACACGTTTCTTTTACAGGCGTGTTTTTGTAGGAGATGTTGTGGTCTTGAAGGACCCCCAGAAACCAGATAACTACCTAGTTAGAAGATTACTGGCAGTTGAAGGTTATGAAATGGTTTCTACTGATGAAAAAGACGAGCCCTTTGTTCTTGACAAGGATCAGTGCTGGGTAAAAGCTGACAATGAAAAGTTGAAAGCAAAGGTAGAAAGTACTTTCTTTTCTCGAAAACTAATCGTCGTATTTACATTTGCATTTACAAAATACCATTACTTATATGCCCTTAATCATCATGTACCTGTGCCACAGTTCATAACTCTATCATTGTTTTAATAATGAATAGAAAATTTTGAATGAACAATCTTACAATCAAGCAATGAGTTACCATTGATGCACAAATTATTGCATACTGAAGTTATAGTTGCCAAAACGTACATCTAACGCGATATCTGAGTTTATTTCCGAAGTTTGATTGGCTAGAATAGTTTCCTGTGCTTAGACATGTTTGCTTGTTGGTGTAAACCAACACTTGTACAACAGATCATGAAACATTTGAATCATTACAACATTGACATGAATCAGAGTATAGTTATTTCTTTTCCCCTTCTTTTTCTCAACAAGTCATCGAAATGAAACAGGCCACAACTCTTACACAACTGGAAATGTTTAATCCATTTAGAAATTCCTTAATGAAGATTTTGAGAGGCTAGTTTGTAATATTTTCAATGGAATATGTATCATTATGTGGTTAAATGAGAACAGAGGATATAATTAACCTTGTTTAATGATTCCAACCTGAATAGCAGGAAGCAAACGATAGTCGAACATTTGGTCCAGTTCAAATGACAGACATTGTAGGCAGAGTCATATATTGCCTGCGAAGCGCAGTGGACCATGGCCGTGTTCAGAACAGGTGACTTTTTAACTCTTCTCTTTTCAAAATTTTGTGCAATAAATAATGATCTGAATTTGATGTATTTTGCTACTTTTCCAGTCGGTCCAGCATGCAACAGGATTTGCCCGTGTTGGAAGTGGAGCTCGATGTTGACGAGATGGCAAAGATTCACAAAGCCTAGAAAACTATCCGGCTCAATAAGCGCTGACTTGTCTATTTTATCTTTCCATTAGTTTCTTCTTGCAGATTTTCTTTGAATTGAGAGGAGGAATAAAAATTTTATGAATTCTAAAGTTAACAATGGGATGGTGAATAGATATAATGTGGATGATGATGTCCTTGGCTGAGCCTGCATATGAGGCGAAAAATTGGCTCTTTCGAACTGGGAAAATTTCAAGCTCAAGTTCTTCAACATTATTGTGAGCTCAAAGTTGTAGCAAAGGTCAACTGTGCTTGTTGTTTTCTGCTTGCAAGTCATTTGGCTCTAAACTTATCTGAGTATGATGAAAAAGAATTGCATTCTTTGAAGTTATAGTTCCACATATTTACATTTTTGTTCTGTCCACTGATAAAAAAAAATAATTGTGAAAACTGAAAAGTTGACTACTTCCATGCTCTAGTTGCTAAATGCCAAGTGTTCAAGAAATCTTTGAGTTATTTTGATTAAAGTTAAACCCAGCTGGAAATTTCAAAACCTATTATTTTTTGTTTTTATATTTTTTTTGGATTTGATTTGATTTGGAAACGATTGTATTCAAAATGAATTGATTTGATGCACAAATTAATATTTATAAGTGGATTACAATTTTTTTAAAGAAGGAATTTGAACTTAATTATAATTTATCAATTTACAAGCCAAATTGATTCCCATTTTGTATAGCACTATGCGTATTTTAAACCAAAAAAAAAAATGTTTTCCAAATGAGTAATGCTAGGAGCCAACGTTAGAGCTCTCATAAGGAGCCCATGAGTGTAATTAGAGAAAGAGAAAGTTTAGGGAGCACATAGTTTGTTAGCCAATAGGTGGCTAATAGGCTTTTTCTTTCTTTTTTCTTTCTTCTTTTACCATTCACTATTTTCCCAATTACACTCATGGGCTCCCTATGGGTACTCATTTGATATTGGCTCCCTAAGGACTCCCTAACATTGGCTCCCAAGACTTTCTCTTTCCGAATTAAGTCAATTTCTCTTTCCCTAACATTGGATTACACATACTCTTATAGGATTTTTATGTTTATTTTTCAGGGAATTTGTTTGTGAAGAGTATAATTGGATAAAAAGTGAAGATTTTTATTAAATTTAGAAATTTAAACAGGTTCATTGCATATGATATTTTTTTGTTTTTTTTTTTACACTAAAGAAAGCATTCTTTACTCTTCACCAACTCTCGTTATAGCATTGGAAACGTTTCAAATGTACCCGGAACACTCGTGTTCACGTAGTTTTAGTTGTTAATCTTAATTGATTTTAATTATAAAATATATATATGATGAAGATCAACGGTTAAAAATACAGGAACACCGATATTTCGGATATACTTGAAACGCTTCCTATAGCATTACTCTTTTCTTAAAGGTATACAAGTTTTTATTTCTTTTTTCTTGTTCATGCATCAAAAGCTAAAGATAGCCAGATAAACTTTCAAATAAATAAAACAATTCCATACATTTTCTTAAACGGTAGTGATCATTCAATGCTCCTAAGGAAAATGATGACTTAATCCAAAAGAAAATTGCTGGGTGAGTGTGACTTCAATGTCTGTTTTGGTGCAATTAAAGTTTCAAATATTTAAATGTTGAACCTAGGTTCAATTGAGTTGAATTCGATATAATAAAATAGGAAGTTATTCGGTCTATTGGGAAGATCGGTATATGATATTTCAGTGTTTTTAACGGTTAATTTTAATCATATATTGATTTTATAACTAAAATTAATCAAAATCAATGACTATAAACACTGGAATGTAATCAATTTATAAAATACAATAACAATATATATACACACACATATATAACCAAGTAATAACCAAGTCCCATTAACCCACTCTCATCAGGCGCATCCATTCACGAATCCACGATGAAACCGCCCAAATTCAAAAAGTCGCGACCCGCAACCCGATGCAAAAAATGAAGCGTCTCCGTTACTACTATCCTCCTCCCAACCATTCACTATTTATTTCACCCCTTCGACATTTACCTTCCGTTTCAAAAAAAAAAACTCACTGTTCAAAAAAAAAAAAAACAACAGCAACTTCGAAGATAGCAAGCGATTCTCAACGAAGAATCACACAACAAGGGACTCTGTTTAACTACATTCGAAGTCGCACAAGGTTAGTGTTCATGATTCGTCACTCGATTGATTTCTTGTTTTATTAATTAGGGTTTCAACGCCTTGCATTACTGTTCCGTTTCTTCGTTTGGTTTATCGTTCACTTTAATCGATCAAATAAGACAATGTATATCCAGTATCCGCTCCGCAAATGCTTTTAAATTCGATTCATGTTAGGGTTAGGTTTTATACTCATGTTAGGGTTACGTTTCGAGTCCTTTTTTTCAAAAACGCATCTTCTTTTTATCTTTTAGGGTTTATTTACCGTTTGGTCTGACTGCTAGTCATGAAAATACATGAGTTCGCTTTGAAAATTAAAATCTGTTTCGCTTTCTGTTTTAAATCCGCTTCGGCTTCTTTTTGTTAAACATTGCTTTCAAGATTCAAACCAAAATGATTGATTTCTGAGGAAACGGTGTGTCAAATACGCTTCGGGTTTTTATTTTTTGCTTTTCCATTTAATTTTATTTATTTATTTTTCTTTTTTTGACTTGCTTATGACTTGGTTGGATATCTAAGAAAACCGTTTAACTTTTGATCATAAATCCGCTTCGCTTTTGTATTGGTTCAGTTAAATTAATATGTGGGTTTTGCATTTTATTGTGAATTTCACAGCAACTATGGGAACCAAAAGGAAACTGTATCACGAAAAGACAAGAATGTTAAATCAAATAATGCTGCCCCTAAGAGAAAGAATCCCGAAAAAAAGGATGTAAGTATTTCTTGTTTACAAATCTCTTTTTTTTAACCTTTTTTTTTACTCTAAATTTCAATTCACTTACACGACCAAAATCCGCTTCGTTATTCTGTTGTTGCAGCAAGGTCATAACTTTACATGCGTCCCACTGTCCGTTTCAACTATATTCCGTAAGTGCCTGAAGGAAGACGAAGAAAAGATGAAGATCGTGGAGGAACTCGGATTCGGAGCGTTTCAACATCTTCCATTATACTACCTGAAGCACCAAGTGTTGAAACAGATCTTCCTCCGTTTCGAGCCATACGACCACACCATCCATGTCGTCGCAGGGGATGTCGAAATCACAACAGAGAAGATAGGCAAGGCACTTGGCCTAAAGTACATAGGTATAAGTTCCTTCCTGATACCTTACAAAACCGCTTCATTTTTTATTTGGAATCCGCTTCTATTGTTAAATTCGTTTCGCATTCTGTTCTAAATCTGCTTCGTTGTTTTACTTCCTTTTGTAGGAACAACTTACCCCGAGAGGGTTTTTAGCAAGGATCTAAATGATGATGACTATGCCATCTTCAAGAGGTTCCAAGGAATATCACAGGCTGCCCTTAAGAAACTAATATTCACCACACCAGTTGACACAGACGAAAACAGAGACTTGTTCAAAAGGGCTTTCCTTCTCTACATTAAAAAATGCTTCCTCCTTCCCACCTTGACTGCAAATATCACTCCAAGAGCTC
Organism: Stylosanthes scabra; assembly: GCA_036250425.1. Taxonomy (NCBI): domain Eukaryota; kingdom Viridiplantae; phylum Streptophyta; class Magnoliopsida; order Fabales; family Fabaceae; genus Stylosanthes; species Stylosanthes scabra. The sequence continues at coordinate 11,744 of JASCZI010151837.1, read as the reverse complement.
TCCCAACCATATTCAATCTGGAAAACACAAGGCATCAAAACTGGGCTCTCCATATCCATAACTTCCTCCTGGAAGAAGTCCAAAAGGCAAAGGATAACAACACAGCCTCTGTCAGTGGATGCTGCTTCGTGTTGATGGTCATCTATTTCCACGAGACACATTTTGGGAAGAACTCACGAGAAGCGCAAGCCCAGCCTCCTTGGATTCAGTACTGGACTGGGAAAACACTCTGGGACAGAATGGTCCAGGAGAAAACAATCAGAGTAGTAAGTTAAATATTCGCTTCGACCACTGTCTAAAAATCGCTTCATATTTTTTTTCCTAACAATTTCTTTCATTTCTGGTCCAGGGTTAATCAGGACTGCCAAGGCGCCTCTCACCAACGAGGGAAAGCACAAGAAGAACACCAGAAATGGATCATCATCAGAACCAGAATACATTAGTTCTTATTCCAATTATGCAGAAGGCTATGATTCTGATTCTGAGATGACGAGGTCTGAAAGCATAGTTCAAGTTGAGAGGAAAAGCAAGAGGAAGAACGACTCCGTCCCTGCACCAGTTCCAGTCCAAGGAGGCCATGATCCTGATTCTGAGTAAGTTTCTAAATCCGCTTCGGGTTCACATAAATATCCGCTTCGGTTTTCTTTTTCCAATCCGTCTCACTAAACAGTTTTATATCCGCTTCGCATTTCTAGTCCGGACGATCAAGAAACGCTTGGCCAGTGCATGATGAGAAGGAAAAGGAAGAATGTTGAGGGGCATCACATCCTAGGTAGGAGGACAAGGAATTGAAGAAACTCACCCACTCACAGCAATGCCGAAAGTGCCAATCAATTTCTTCACGATGATGAAGAACCCCACCGACAACAACACAATCAACCTCCGGAAGAAGAGGGAACACAACTACAACTACCACCAAAACAGCCACAACCACAACAACCTCCACAAGAAGAGGTTCCTCAAAAATAGCCACAACCACAACAACACGAAGACGAGATCATTGATATCTCCTCTGGTTCTGAGCCAGAGCCTGAGCCTGAGCGTGAACCTATACCTCTAAGAGTGTTGGTTTCAAAAGTCGAAGTGGATTTGGAGCCTTCGCCAAGAGAAATGCTCTTGACAGACACGCTACTCAGGCTTAGGAACGACGAGCAGCCAAACCCTGCTCTACAAGAAGAAGAAGAAGAAGAACCACAACAACAACAACAACAACAACAAGAGGAACAACCTTCACAATCTATTGTTGAAGTAGTGTAAGTATCTTTATCCGAAATGTTTATTTTAATATCCACTTCAACTGCCCTTGTAAATCCGCTGCGGTTTTTTATTTTTTATATCTGTCTCCTCTATTCATCAAAATCTGTTTCGGTTTATGTGTTCACAGGGCCATACCATCAATACAAGAGGTGATTGAGATTAATTTTGATGATGAGGATCCTGAGCCACGGCCCATCAAAATGTTGATTCCAAAGGTTGAAAAATGTGTCGTTTCCTCCCCAGCCTCCATGCTAATAACAGACGTCCTGGTGAGCATGAAGGACGATGAGGCAATAGAGCCTCAACATGAAGAAGAATCACAACCTGATCCCTCAATGCCATCATTCAGCTTGAACTTGGACAATCCAACGCCGCAAGCAGATGAACAACCCCCCCCCCCCAAAGCATTGGAGGTGCAAGAGGAGTTTCCACTAACAGCTCGAAAAATGACTGTTATTAAAAGCCTTGATGAGCAAGTTAGTGCAAATGCACCTGCATTACAAACTCCCCAACAGACCCAAGTGGATGATGATGATTTCGAGGAAAGGGTGGCAACTTGGGCAACGGTACCAAAGGGGGGTAACGACTATGACCTCATTTTCGATCTCAAGGGGCCACGTACCTTAAAGGCAATGAGGTTTCAGTTTGATTCGATGGCACCGGAGTCCTACATCGACATACAAGTAAGTTGATATTCATGCAAAAATCCGCTTCTACTTCTTATTTGAATTCGTTCCAACTTTTTTTAATAAATCCGTTTTGCTTTATTTCCTTTATAATTGTTGTTTATTTATTTTTCTTTCATTTATTAAGGTTGTAGGCCTCATATGCCACATTCTGAATGGGGAGGAGGGTGAGAGGTACGAGAATATGGTGTACTGCATCCTGCCAGAGATACTTGTAAGTATCTGCTTCGCTATTTAAATCCGTTTCTGCCTCTTATCTAAATCCGCTTCTAACTCACTGTTTAAAACCGCCTCGGATATTTGTGTTTTCAGACAAAGATGCTTGAGGCTCATCACCATAACTGGATCGACAAGAAGAAGCGGAGACCACACAAGATCACCTCACTTACCAATCATAAAGAGTTTCTCAGCTTCATTGACTGTGAAAAAATCCGATCCCACATATTTGTAAGTAACTTTTTTCTTCGTTTGTTTATTTATAAATAAATTAGCTATCCTACTAATCTCGTTTATAATTAGCTAATTCAACTTGTTTCTTAACATGTAGTTCTTTGCACCAGTCTTATACTCAGAACATTGGTGGTTATATGTTCTGGATAAGAATGGGCCAGAAGGTCCAGAAATGTTTGTTCTAGATTCAAAGAACATATGCTCCCCAACAGAAGAGAGGACAACAATGAACAAGTTTGCCGTAAGTGTCATCTTACTTAAAATTCGCTTCGCTTTTCTAAATCCGCTTCTACTTCTTATCTAAATTTGCTTCAACTTCATGTTTTTGTAGTCTAACATATTGAGTCAACTGCTGAGATGGGATGGAGCTCCAACAATATTGAAGAAGGGTTCATGGTCACTGCTCCCAATATATATCAATGTTACTCAACAACCAAATGAATATGATTGTGCAATGTTCATGATGAAATGGATGGAACTGATAGATCCAACCAAACTGCACGGTTGTTGCACATACAATATTGAACAATGGACTGATGTGAGTATCCATTATCCACGTTTCATTTAGTCTTGTTATTTTTTTTAATTCTGTTTCGTCTTTATTAAATCTTAACTAACATCCATAATTTTTCGTTCCAATTGTAGCCTATGCTCATTGAATTCAGAAAAAAGATCGTGGCAAAGATAATCCTGAGCAAGGAAAACACAATGAGAGCAGATGCAATAAGAGAGGCACACGAAATGCGATGAACAAAGCCATCTGCTGCTCTTCGTAGTCCATTCCTTCCTTTTTCAACCCCGGATTTACCTTCCACATAACAAACAATCTGACTTCTTAACTTATTTTTTAATTTATTTCTTGTAATTAAATAATTATGCAGTTAACATTGAATAATTACCTATTTTAATTTAACAAATTTAACGTTATCCAAAAACCGTATCGGCTCTGCTTAGATTTCCGCTGCGATTGTCTGAAAATCTATCTATTCGCCTTTTGAAACTCAAATTTGTTATTTTCCTTCTAAACATTGTCAAAATCACTTCCCGTGTGTGTTATCACGTTTACTTTGACAATCTTCTCATTTCACAAAAATCCGTTTCGTTCTGTTTTTTATATCTGCTTCTATTCTTTAATCCTCATCCATTTCTAAATACAAGTACTTGACTACATATTACATAGCATGTAACAAAAAATAACTTCACCATAATTAACCCTAAATACAAATCTTTGACTAAAAATTGCTCAGGCTTGTGCAAAAAATAACTGAAGCGGATTTAACTCAAATCCGAAGCGGATACACAAACAAAATAAACCATGCCAGCTTAGATTGTTCAGCCTATATCAGCCTGATTTGTTTTCTTTTTTCTTCTTCTTGTTGGCAATTTTCTTATCCAAAACCGATCTCAATCGTTTCTTCGGTCGTCCAAAACCATGCCAGCTTAGATTGTTCAGCCTAAATCAGTTAACAATTTCACTGAATCATCATCGTGTCTTACTGTGCATTGCACCTCTCTATTCCTTTTGTATTTTTTCATATCAGTTTCAAGCTTATCATATGCACTATGAACCATCGCAGTCAACACATCACACCCCGAAGCATCCTCGCAGTAACCTTTAGCACGACTAATCATAACATCCTAGTTTATATTCCTTGGCTCCAATGAAGGCTCATCATAACTA
>JASCZI010151833.1:3566-23885 GCA_036250425.1 Stylosanthes scabra | reverse complement strand
CTCTGTCACTCCAAGTAGCAAAGCTACCAAAATAAACTAAGTGCATTTGTCGTTCAAAAGAAAAGAAGAAAATTGCATATCATGTAGAAATTGTGAGTCTAGGGTGCACATGGGAAATAGAGTGAAGAACAAGAGGATAGGTGCATTCTAAATTAATCAAAGCATTCAAGTCTCTAGCTCACCTATCCAAACACAACTTCCAAACCTTCACCTTGGCCTCATTACAACCCTCAAAAGACCTTTTGATGTTATACAAATATATATCTTGATGTTGATTGGCTAGATGAAGGGCAAGTTATGAAAAGCAAGATTGGAAAGGAACCGATAGCCTTTTTAGCCCGAAACACTAGAGCGAACAGAGGGAATACACGACCGGGAAGGGTTCTTGATCCTCGATTCTATGACTTGTGGCCTTTCATGCAGTGTAAGTCAATTATCATCTTGTGAGCTTATTTGATTTATGAGGTTAGCATTTACTAGAATGCTCTTGCCTGTTTTCTTGCATAGTTTTGTTTTCTTCTGATTTTGTAGTTTTATTCTCAGCATGACACTTGTGTAGTATTTTTCTAGTTCAATTTGCTTGGGCATGAGGACATGCCAATGTTTAAGTGTGGGGAGGTTGACAAACCCATTTTAGATGGATTATTTTGTGCCTTAATTTAGCAATTTATCGACCTCTGATCACTTAAATACTTGTGAAACAAGCGCGTTCATGAATAATTGTTCCTTAGAATTAAAACTATAAACACATGCTATTTTAGCCAATTTTCTGCTATGAATTCACCTGTTTCCCATTCCGTTCGATGCCTTGATTTGTTTGTTCAAGCGTTGCAGGTTAAAATAAGCTAGAATCGGAACGGAAGTGGTTAAAAAGGGCAAAAGGAATAAGGGAATCATGAAGAAAAGCTTGGAAGCCAATTCTGTCACCTGTGTGTACCCATTGGAGGAGTGGTGCGTACACACCCACCAAACTTGGGCGCCACGCCTATGAAGTTGGTGTGTACGCACAAGCTAGGCAATGCGTACGCACCCAGGCCCTGACAGGGCCTATAAATAGAGGAAGACCACACAATTTTGGGGAGCCTTCACACATCAATTTTCTTTTTAGTTTCTCATAGGATTTCCCTTTTGTAAGCCACACTGGCCAAACATTTTTCTGTTTTTTTTTTTTGTTTATTTAATATACCATTACTCTGTCTATTTCATTTCTGTTTTCTATTAATATTACTGTCGTTACTATGTCCATTTATTTTCTACTATTCTGCTATCATGTCTTATTGTTATGCTGCCTATTTTATTTATGCTATTATGATTATCATCAGTAGTGAATAATGACCTTGTGTCTTGGCCATGGGTTGAAGTGTGCAGATAACCTTAGCTACTGGTCCCTAAGGGCACGGATGGGAGGAGTTGGGGTTAGTTCCGATGCCGTTAACACTACGCCCCTGCCAATAATGGGAAGACAACGTAAATTTGATGGGCTATTCGAGTTCACCGAATACCTTGGTCTTACGCTATTGAGTATACCTAGTACATTCTGATAGGGGCTAACTTCCTTTAAGTGACAGTCCATCTAAACTGGGATTGGCAGTGATCATAGGGACGCAAAGTACTTCAACCCACGGCCGAGCACTCTTTAATTTTTCTTGCAATCATATTCTGTTTCTCTGCTCTCTCTTCTCAAAACTCAACCATTGCAACCCCAAACATTTTCTCAACCAAATGCAAACCTCAATTTTCAATTCATAGGGAGACCGAGTCCAGAACTCAGTATTTCTAACTAGTTGCATCTTGTGACACCTCTTTTCTAAATTTGACAAGGTTCCCGTAATCTGGTTCGGAACTATATGCGACAAACTACTGCTTTTTGAATTTCAAGGAATTATAAACCGGTCTCGGGGGCCGCATCACAGATCATACCTATGTATAATGAAAATAGAATATGAAATAAAAGAAAACAGAAACGATTTTATTCACAGAAATGAAAGACAAATCTACACACCAAAAGACAAAAATATGTGTTTATAATGAAAACAAAATAAGAAATAAAAGAAAACAGAAACGGATTTAGAAATAAAAATTAAAGACAGATATGCACACCTGTTTTTATTATAAGTTGTGTCAAATGACACAACATCTCCAAAATATACAAAAGCAACCGTGCTCCTTGCATCAGCCTGAAACGCATTCTTAATTCTGTTATCGCCATTGAGTACAATCTTATAAAAGAAGTCTTGGTTTTGCTCCTTCATTCTAAAGAAGTATTTTCCGAGCTCTTTCGCATCTTCTTCTTTCGACACATTCCGAACTTCCCTAGTGATGTAGTTTCTGACATCTTTTTCAACGAAGCCCAATTCAGTGTGACCACCAGCAGCTGTCACAAACGATTGATAGGTTTGATTTGGTCTAATACTAGATTGATCGTTATTTTCAATTGTACAATGAACATGCATGCTGAGCTCCTTATGTTGTGCTAACATCTGAGCTTGATCAAGATAACATGTATGTGAATCATGAAGAACAACCTTTGAAACACAGCAAAGTCTAGTCTTCTTCACTACATGCACATAAATTCGTGCAGGACAATTTGCACCACACGTGGGATTCGTCTTCTCAACATACAGTACTTCAAATGTCCATTTCCCCTCTCTATTACATATGATAAGTTGATACTTTATTTCCTTGGTCTCCTTACATCTATTTGTGTTCCCTATTTTAGTAGAAAACCCAGCACGTTTAGCATACTCTTTATAGAAAACACAAGCTTTTTAACTGTTAGAAAAGCCTTTCTAACCTTCGGAATATACTCCTCTTCAACATCACACAAAAACTGGAAAAAAACAGAACAGAAACAGATTTACATAAAAAGCAGAACCGATTTTATATCAAAAGCGAAAGACACCTAAAACACAATGCAGATTTAATAAAGCAATGCTTCGTAAAAAATAGAAACATAAACGGTTTTATATAAAAATCGAAGGATATCAAAAACACAATGCAGAATTAATAAACACAGTGCTTCGTAAAAAACAGAAACGGATTTAGATCACAAATAGAAACTGATTTAAATCACAAACAGAAACGGATTTAAATGCAACTCAGAGCCGGATTTAAATACAAATTCAAACTCCAAACCCTTAATCCGAAACTCCATTGATACAAAAATTGATTCAACAACAACAACATAGCATGATTCACATTCTATACGAATGAAAAACATGATCTGATCAAACAATAATCTAATTCACAGAGTTAAGCAACAACAGAATTAAACTAATAAAAGAAAACAGAAACTATTTTACTAGCAGAAATGAAAGATAAATCTACACAACAAAAGACAAAAATACGTGTTTATAATGAAAAGAAAATAAGAAATAAAAGAAAACAGAAACGGATTTAGAAATAAAAATTAAAGACAGATATGCACACCTGTTTTTATTGTAAGTTGTGTCAAATGAAATAACATCTCCAAAATATTCAAAAGCAACCATTCTCCTTGCATCAGCCTGAAACGCATTCTTAATTCTTTTATCGCCATCGAGTACAATCTCATAGAAGAAGTTATGGTTCTGCTCCTTCATTCTAAAGAAGTATTTTCCGAGCTCTTTCGCATCTTCTTCTTCCGACACATTCCAAACCGCCCTAGTGATGTAGTTTCTGACATCTTTTTCAACGAAGCCCAATTCATTGTGACCACCAGCAGCTGTCACAAACGATTGATAGGTTTGATTTGGTCCAATACCAGATTGATCATTATTTTCAATTCTACAATGAACATGCATGCTGAGCCCCCTATGTTGTGCTAACATCTGAGCTTGATCAGGATAGCATGTATGTGAATCATGAAGAACAACCTTTGAAACACAGCAAAGTCTAGTCTTCTTCACTACATGCACATAAATTCGTGTAGGACAGTTTGCACTACACATGAGATTCGTCTTCTCAACATACGGTACTTCAAATGTCCATTTCCCCTCTCTATTACATGTGTTAAGTTGATACTTTATTTCCTTGGTCTCCTTACACCTATTTGTATCAAAAGTGAAAGACACCTAAAACACAATGCATATTTAATAAAGGCAGTGCTTTGTAAAAAATAGGAACGGATTTAAATCACAAATAGAAACGGATTTAAATGCAACTCAGAACCGGATTTAAATACAAAATCAAACTCCAAAAACTTAATTCAAAACTCCATTGATACAAAAATTGATTCAACAACTACAATATAGCATGATTCACATTCTATACGAACGAAAAACACGATCTGATCAAACAATAATCTAATTCACAGAGTTAAGCAACATCAAAATTAAACGAATAAGCTAAATCACAGAATTAAAACCTAAACCAGCCAGAAAACGTAAATTAATTTCAAAAAACCTGTGTGATCTGCTCTGTTGCAGCAACAGATTCAAAATTGAACAAAGAACTACTTGCTTCCATTCTCGACAAACAAAAAAAGAGGAAGAAGAACGAGCAGAAATTGACTAGAGTGACGATACTGACAAGGGAGAACGGGAATGACGATACTAACAAAGGAAATAAAGAAGCTTGGTTTGAAGCTAAGAAACAAAACTTAGCAAAATTGGCATGGTTTGAAAGTTGAGAAAACAAAAAACGTCTCTAACCGTAATATGAAAAAGCCGCGTGGATAAGAGAAGCTTGGTTGATTAAAATCCTTGGTTGTGTATAATTATTCTTAAGTTGCCTACCATCAATTCTATTCTTAAGAAACTAATGATATTAGTCCTTTATATTTTTTATGTTTTTTGGTATTGAGGTAGGTTGCTAACTTGGATTGGCAAATTACTTTTTCGGAGGCCGAAATCTGGCATCTTCCTTATTAATCTTCAAAGAATCATGCAATGATGAATCTTTATCAACATAAAAGGACCTTACCGAAAAACAAAAAATCTCATTGGGGAGTTTGACTTCAATCTTACTCGCCCTTTACTGTTCTTATATTAATAGATTGAGAACGGATCTGTCTTTTTCTGTTTTTCACTCCTAGAACTTGTACATTTAGCAACTTTTTATTATTTATTTATTAAAAAAATTTAAAAAACTCGAAAACGCAAGTTCACTACTCATTCTAGGCAAGTTAGCCATTTGCATTTGACAGTGAGTTTGCCATAGAAACAAATTTTATACATTATTCAAAATTGTAAACCAATTCAGCTTATAGAAGTGCAGTAAGCTATGCAGCATTCTTCCAGGTCCCCCATCACAACGATCCATAATGATTTTCTAAACAAAATTTGTTGAATAAATTAAGGAACAATTACAATCACCAATTTCCAAACGAAGAAAATGTTGTCAACCTTAATTAAGCACATTTACCCCTCTATCAACATGCCAATTTCATTAGAAAATCATTATGCTTAGGGATCCCTTTTTTCATTTTATTTTGATAGAAACTTTCGGATCTTTATGTTACTATGCATATATTGGTCTTTGGTAATATAAAACAACAATCATCATCGACTAGATAGAAATTTTAACAATGCATGTATTCTGGCTTAGTAGTAGAGAAGGTGAGAGAGGTGAGAGAAAATTAAAATAAAATTAGAACCTTTCAAGAATCCAAGGTTCGATTTAAGACTGAAATCATTCCCGAGTCTCCATTTAAGAAGAAAACTTCAAGTGGCATATATCGTGTGGAAGACATTGAAGCACCAAACCTATAGGTTGGTTGCAACATTTTGCTACCTTTTGCACAAGGAATTGTTCTAAGACGAGGTCCAGTTCGCATTTGCCAGATCTGCACATCATTCACAAGGGAAAGAAATTAAGCCAGTTCATGCAATTAAAAAGTTTATTCAATTATTCATTTATGAATAAACACCAAAATTAGTTCTTAAGAAATTTCAGATTGGACACTTTGGTCTTTAACAAATGTTTATTCTCGAAAATTAATTTAGTCGAACAAATTGGTTTCTCCGTCGTTTTTAAAGAGAAGTAATTTGTTATGTAGTGATATTTTTCGGAGACCTAATTGTCTTATAATAAAATTGGTTAGAAACTTATTTGTTCAATACATATAGTAAAAGGTTGATTGAAACCGATAGAAAGACTAATTTGTCCAACACGAATAATTCTTTAGGACTACTAAAAGACAAGTTTGTTAAAGACAAAATGTCTGATATGAAAGGCTTTAGGAACCAATTTGGATATTAACTCTTTATTTATTTATTTTCATAAAAGAAACTTTATTGAATTATTTATGCACAGTAATAAAGTTCAACAGTCAAACATCAGTGTTACACTAACAACAAATGAGAGAACTAATTCAAGTTTCTTAATAGCAATCAATGTAAGGTAAAATATGTAATGTACCTCAATGATTCCTTTTCTAGGTGCATGAATAGCCAAACACAAACAGTAATCGCTCTTCACAGGTTCATAGTGATTAGAGCATGATGATGTGATGTCTTTATTAACCAACATCTCCATGAATAGACAGTTGGCGTCCCTATATCCCTGCAAATTCCATAATAAGAGAATAAAACAGATACTAAAATTTGACATTTCAGGGAGGGTAAATTGGGATTCAAGAGAAAACCTTCCACAAGCGCACAACCACAAGTGCTTGAGTGTCAAGCAGCAATATGCGACCAAGTGAATCTGTTATAGCAGCCAATGTACCACTTGGGGACAAGGTAAGCTTCTCACCCTTCCTAGGATGATCCTTAAAACAAGTCAAAGGAGAAGCTGCATTGAACAATGATGACAAAGTCAGACAAGTAAGGAGGACATTAAAATCAGTTAGAAAAGGGTAGGTCCAACAACATTTCTTTTTATTTTCTAGATTAGACTCAATGTGGTCATCATTTGAATTTAATTAAAAGGACACTCAAAATAAACTTCTTAATATCAGACTGATGTAAGAACTCAAGGACCCTTGTCTCTATTGCAGCATCATAGTTAAACTTCAGCAACTAAATAATTCCAGTTACAAGGAAATTATAAAGTTTTCCCTTTTACTCGGTTTAAGATTTATTTATTTCATATACAAAATATTTCGCAAGTTCCTGTGTGCCTATAACCACAACAGGCAAACACTAAGATATTAGTTAATACTACCTCGAGCAAACGGCTGTGGTTTCTCATCTGATTTCTTTGGAGATTTCTTGGGAGATGTCTGTTCACTCCGCCAAATCAACTTCGAAAAAGATGCTACTGTGGAAAATGCTGCTGGTACGACTTTAGACAAGAGCTCTCCCACTAAAGATCTGCCTTTGTTCTCGGAGAGTCTTCCAAAGGGTCAAACCAAACTCGATCAACAAAAGACTTAGCATATCTGGGCACATATAAATATTGAAGAGCCACATTGCATAATCCACACAGTACCTGTATGCTGAGATCACAGCATCTTCTCCAACAGCCACTGCACAATAATAACGTTGACTGGACTGCCCAAGAATAAAAGCAGCTGAATTCAAATACCAGAAATAACTTCAGAAAGCTTCCATTTTCTAGGATTTAGCCAAACATAATCATTAGGGAAGAAGAAAATCACCGTAGGATGAAGTGAAAGTGTAGAAGACAAGCCACACAATTGAAAAAATAAAATTAAATTGAAAAGGAAATCAAGGAAATTTATCAAATAAAATATATTATCATTTCTGGGTTGAGACTCGCAATCATATATGATTTTCCTAGCCAGCAGGAATTTGATAGTCATTCAGATTATGGAAGAAGGGTAAAAGAACTCCTAAATATGCTAACTATTAATTAAAGGAGTAATAGCTAAATGGAAAAAAGAAATAAAAAAGGTGACTTCGTTAATGTTACATGAAAAATTATGTTTGTATTTCATGAAACAAATTTAAACAAATATCATCAGTGATGCAGACATGATATCATTCTTGAATGGATTTTACCTGGTTTTCCAATAGTGGCGGAGGCATTATGCATGTGAGTGCTGCATCGGCACAAGTACCATACTTGCCAATATTCCATAATTGATAAGGTAATTTTACAGATTGACTTTCAAAATCCTCTGAATCTTGGCCCTTTGGCTTTTGACCCCAAAATTGAGAATGCCCTTCTTCAAACCATTTCTGAAGCATATTCTACATTTCAACATTGCAAAGGAAACTATTAGAATCACAATCCAGTTATCCAGATTAAAAGATTGTAGCATTTTTCAAATCTACCTTTTTTCTTCTTTGTTTGTTTTTTTTTTTCCAAGATCCACTTAAATGCACCATATAATTTGACAGCAAACAAGACAAAGTATTCTAATACCGAAGAAAGTTATAAATAGCTGAATACAGAAATTAATGTTTACCTGAATATCAGAGCCATCAATGCGGGCAACTACACCTGGCATAATGACACAAAATTCTTCTGAAGAAGTATCTTGAATTAAATCTTTCTTTGTTCCACGAACTCTTAACTTTAAAATTCGTCCAGTATAAATCATCTATGGAGAAGCAAATTCATATAGGACATATTAACATCTAGCAAAAGAATATAACAAATATGCATCTAAATTTTCATTGAGGATTTTAGTCATAATTTGATTTGTATACCTCATTGATTTTGCCAATCTTAAGACAATAAGGTAGCATCCAAAATATTACTTCTATCATAAAGGTTTTTTGAAAGAAGAACAAAGTCTTTGAATAAATTTTTGGGGAACAAATGAATGAGAACCCGAAAATTACATTGTGTGTCAAAAGATAAATGACCAACTTCACAACTGAATGATCATATCAGCATTACTAAACACAAATGTTTCCCATATCTTAGACATATCCACACTGAAGAAGAAGTGGAGGAAATCTCATGAACACCACCTTCAGCATGCTTGTTAGGGTAATAAAATGACTTGAGTAACTTGCGTGCTTGCCTTGATTTAGCCAAGACTTAGTGGTGAGTGTTATCTTCTTAAACGTCTCCTTACAACTCCCGTTGCAAGGAGTTATTAACATCCAATTGACAAAGAAACCACCCTGGGACCACTGCACAGGCCAGCAATGTCCAAACTTTGAACTACAAACATTTGTTTCACACAAGGAAGGTGTTAAAAATGTGCAATCCTTTAGCCTGAATGGCCTTCCCCCTTGGCAATGAGCTAAGCTTTCTACCAGAGTACCAGGCCACACACAGCTTAATCTTATATACCCATTAGCATGTTGCATCCAACAGCAATCACACCCTTTGCCTTCATCGCCTAGCTCTGAGATTGGAACAAACCTCCCACACAGAGCTTAATCTTATATACCCACTAGAATTTAACAGCTATCACACCCTTTGCCTTCATCGGCATCATCGCCTCTTCTCAACATTCAAACTCTAGCTCTGGAACAGGAACTGGCCGCAGTTTCAGACAACAAAAAAAAGGAGTAGCATCCTTTTGAAGGTGAGACCCACTCTCATACGTCATAACAGAGGAAGGAAGGCAGGAGATTATTACATTTGATGATGACACCGTCATGGTTTTATAGTAGGTGTTGCATTAATAACTTTGCAAGTATTTAGGCCAATGTTTTGTCACATGGATACTATGAGAGAAAGAGAACTATAGAAGCAAAATGGATGACTCTGCTGTATCTGCAGGTGGAGTATTTGATATAGAGGTGACGGTTTTCATGGGTTATTGTTAGAACTTTGTGGGGGGAGTAGAGTTGAAAATGAGAACAGCTGCATGAGGTCATAATAATACCAAGCAGATGACAGTTTCTACTTTCTAATATGGTCACAGTATACAGATCCAAGTTCCATTTAAGGGATTGTCGTTGGCCAGGTTTCACACAAGGCGGAATTCAAATCTCACACTTGCTTAAGCAGACCACTGTGCTATTCACAAGACCAACCGAAGTTGGGATTTTCTAACAAGGAATAATGCATTCATAAAAACCGAAATGCTGAGAAATGAATATTTGTGCTGTATCTAGATAAATAGTATGTGACTTCAAACCAAATTTGTATCCCAAAGAAACACGCACGCAAACACACGCACATTCGGCTTCAACATAATCAGCTCACACAGTTCGTGAACAGATTCCCATGCCACTTTACTCATGAGGAATTAAAATAGGCTTTCCTTTCTTTTGAACAAGAACAGTCGCAATTCAACGCATCAATAGATCAAAATGTTGTTTCTTTGTTTGTTTCCCATTCAAAATGCACAAATCTCAAAGAGAAACCAGCAAATCAAATCAATCAGTCAATTATTATTACCTGTCGATGAATGAGTTCCCCACAAAGCGAGAAAAATAGCACGTAACCGCAAGAGGTGCCGGCGACGACGACGCGGACGTCATCCAAGACGAACCACTCGATGGCAGAGATGAACTCAGCCTCGATAGGAGACAATTCGGGTCGGATCTTGACCCGAGAGGCGTTGGATTCGGACCAGGAGAGGATGAGGAGAATAGTGGAGCGGTTGGCGAGGGCGAGGGAGTGAGTGTCGATGGCGCAGAGAAGGTTTGGGTTGTCGACGAGCCAGCCTGATTTGCCGGCGCCGAGTTCCGTGAGCTCATCGCAAGCTATGCAGCCCAAATCGGTCTTGTAGGAACGCCTCGCCATTGCTTCTGCTTTGTTCTGCTGGGATCGAACACGACTGGACCAATCCGTCCTCACATTACCAAAACCATGATGACGACGAAATGCTTCCAATTTGCTTTCGCTTTTGCTTTCCTTTTTCTTTCTTTGGTCTTTTGGATTGTGCCGATCAATTAAAAATAAGTAAGCACAGGTAACCAATAGTTTTTAAATTAACAGATCAGTCAATAAAAAATAGAACATTCATAACTATTCTTTATGGAACGTCCACAGTGAATTATTATGAAACATTACATCCGAAACCTAAAAACAGAACTCCAAAACTTAAATAAATACAATATCTAATTCAAGTTATCAAACTGATGTTAGTTGAATTTTTATTGGTTACCTAATATTATTCATAAAAAATAATTATGTTATTCCTAAACCGTTTATTTTTTTTTTTTTTCTTTCCTAAACCGTTTAGTACATATCAGATTTACACTAGTGTAAAAAAGTAAGATTTTTATTAAATCTATATTTTAATAAAAAAAATTAGATGCAACTAACACATCAAATAGTTATTATATTTTTATACTAGTGTTAATTTAATATTTATATAGTGTATACCTAGCTCCATTAATTAAAAATTAACGTAATATTTTAATTTTGTCAGACAATTTATGCATTTTCTTTTTAAACAAATTAGCCGTAAATAACTTTGGTGTATAGCGATACACCAAAGTTAAGGAAAATAACATAACTTTTTAAAATTTATAGAAATGCATTCTTCACATTTGTGAAATAGTAATGCTATCTATACATATATTTTGGTCGACTAAGTCATTTATTTTTATGCTAAATAGAAGACTATTTCGATGTTAAATAATATAATAAATAACATTGAAACGAACTTCTATTTGACATCAAAATAATTATCTATTTGACATAAAATAAATAACTTCGCTAGACTTAATTGAGTAAAATAGATATACATTTAGAAGTATTATTTGTAAAATATGTAACACCTCATGACCTTTGAATAAACGGTCTATAAATTTGACTCACCAGATCATAACAAAAACTGCTTAGGAGGCTTAACGTGTCCTATTTAGCCGTAACGGTAGCCAAGGAAAACACATAACTCATCTGATAAAAAAAAACCCTAGTTCCCCTTTTAATATTCCTCTTTGAAAAACACATCACTTTCTTATGGAAAGTTTATATGTGAAGAGAAAAAGAATGAAGAGTATGAAGAGAATTATTATAGACCATTGAATTGAAGTGTGAGTACAGGACTATGATAAGATTTGCAATCATTTTGACTCTAATTTGATTTCTCTTCACCATAGTAGGCACCCTTTATTAAACCTTCACCACCATCATTTTTTTTTTCTCTCTCTGCTCCCATAAATAATTGAAATCAAGACCCAACTTGTACAACGTAGACAACAAATCAAATCAAGAAACTAAGCTCATAATTAACTTAATTATAAAATCTAATGAAACTCAAATAAAACTCAAACTAATCCTAAATTAAGAAAAATAGAATCTCAAGGAAACTAACCAAAAATCTTGAGGGAATTGAATTTCTTAAATTGAAGAATAATGGAATCAAGACAGTGGCAGCGGCTGCACAACAGTGATAGACCAACAAGAAAGAATGAAGCAGAGACAGTAGAGGTTGGCCGGTTACTTGGTAACGGCACAGAGGCACGATGCGGAGTCGCCAACGACGTGAATGACAGAGATGGAGCTTGAGGCAGAGGAGAGAAAACACGACGCAATGAAAATAAGTGGACAAAAAAAGGAGTCTCCCGGTGGTAAATTACGATGACAAGGGGAAGCAGATTAAAGGAGTCGCGGCGACTTTATAGAAGGAGTTAGTGGTGGATTGTGGTGATCGTTGGGGAGGCTCGAAGAGAGAAGCAGTAAAGGAGAGAGAGGGTGAGAATGCATGGACAAGAAGAAGGAAGAAATTGCAATGACGACGCTGCTTGGCCGTGGTGTGACAGACTTGAAAAGAGAAGGCTTTAGGGTGGTGGTGAGTTTAAGAAAAGGAAAAAAAGAAAGGCAAGGGAAAAGAGAGTGAGAATATGAAGAGGAAGAATAGATAAGTTAATCGGGATAGGAGAAGAAGAAGAAGAAAAAATGGAAGTTGCGGCAACATTATTGACCATCGTCGGTGGAGAGGGTAGCAAAGAGAAAAATACTATGACGATAGTAAAGGTTGAAGAAGGTGGTGTGTTTTTTGAAGATTAATATTAAAAGGGGGAGAAAGAACACGAAGAAAGAGAGGACAACTAGGGTTTTTTATCATATGAGTTGGGTGTCCACCTTGGCTTTCGTTATAGCCAAATAGGACACATTATAGCCACATAAGCAATTTCCATTATGGAATGACGTCAATGTACCGTTTATTCGAAGGTCAGAAGTGTTACGTATTTCACAAATGTCAGGAGTGCAGTTGTACAATTCTTACAAGGTGAGAGGCACCTATGTGATTTTCCTCAATGTTATTTAATAATTATTATAATATTGTGTTAGGACTACTCAAGGTGGGGTTGAGAACCCCATAATAGTACCCAAGTCCCTAAGGAAAAAAGTTGAAACAGAAGTTTCCATACAGCTAACCAGTAAGCAACGATTTTGGTTCTTTTGACGTTATAAACTCCAAAATGATTTACTCGACATGATCATAGAATTGCAGTAGTGCAAGGAAATTTAAGATTGCTCCGAATTCGATGCCTAGAATCTAAATTACAATGATTAATCTATTTACATCCCTGCAACTGACATATAAAAGCCAATAGCATGTAAATTTACTTGATACTCTCCCAGTTAGCAATGTCTAGCAAACATGGCTTTGAGCATATGGCTTCCATGAATCAGATTTGATATCATGCATTGAAATACTCTTCAGGGACAAAAAATTTTAAACGAATGGCCTAAAACCAATTAAAGAAAAACAAATCAGACAATTAACATGTGAAGAACCAATCAAGCAAATTCTAATGTCAAACAATAACATAAAACTAAGTAAACTCGATGATACTATTAACAAAATCTCGACAACCTATAACCTTCGCCGAGAATAACTGAGTTCCAGCCATCATTTTTCATTCTCTTTTATAGGTTAGATTGTAATGATCAAAATTCGCATTATTTCGAATGGTGCATGAACAAGTATGGAAAACAAATGCTAAATACTGGGCATAAAAATTGTGAAGTAAATTCACCATGGCTAAAATTGTTTAACTACCTCTGCAAATTTAATATCTGCATCACTGTGATCTGATTCTCTACCAGCTGCATCACCAACATAGAAGGATCTACAACACAGAAAAATGTGTGCTTTACTCTTACCTTCATGGGTGTAAAGTGTAAACAAAATTTAAAATATTGAAACTGTAGCACCCTTGTGCAGTTGTGCTATTGCATGGAAGGAAAAAAGAAAAAGATTAACTGATCCATGTCAATGGGAATGCCAGAGTTGAAGTGCTGCTGCATCAGATGCCACATCCCTGGTTTAGGTTTGCGAAAAGGATCTTCTTTTCCGTCTACTTTACCTTTACCTACCCCACAAGCAATAAACACCTGCATACAGATAAAATACAGATAAAACATTGTTTCTCGGGTCAGCTGCTCACCTATTTCCTAAATTTTCCCACGGAAGTACTGCAATTTTTTTCTTTTTAATATTTGCCATGATAAATTAAGGATGTAACTGCCTAAGCAAGAAACCAGTATTTCAGTAACAACAACCACCAGGCCCTGAGTCTCAGGAGATAAGATAGTGTCTTCGCATCAGTCATATGCCCATTACTATAGATATACAATTAATTCCATATAATTCTTCATGTTTTTATAGATCTAACTCCTGAGTTGTCACTAGTGTGCTGAAAGAGTGATTGGGAGTAAAGGGTATAACTTTAAGGAGAGGTTTATTTCCTTTAGGAAAATATCTGTAATAGCCTTAGGAGAGCGTGAACAAGTATAGTGCTTTAATTTAGGTTCTCTCGTTGTCAACTAATCCTTGTTATTTTCTCTTGGCACTTTCCTAGTTAACATCTATGGTATCAGTCTTCTTCATACTGATCAAATGAGCTAATACAAGATACAACCTTCTTCTCTATGATACAAGAATTTCTACCTTAATTTTCTTCGTAATGCATTCATTCCTAATCCTATCTTGTCTAGCATATCTTTTCCTTTAGGAAATGAAATTTTATTAGAAAAGAAAAGAGAGACAAAAATGAGGATAAAATTTTCTAATAGATGCAAAATAAATGGTTAAAACCTAAACCAAAAAAAAAAAAAAAAAACTACGTAACTATGTAAGCCAGTCCAGCGGGATATATTGGTTTAGAGAAAACCCTTAAACAGATCATGTCGTATTGTATCCATGTTAGGTGTTGTATACCTTAGTTTCCTAATCACTATTACCATCAGCTGGAAAGAAAGAACAAGAATACTTAACCTTGTGCTAGACATCATCTAATTTTGACAACACTCATTTTTGTTTTACTAGTGTGGACACTATCAACAAAGCAATGTCCCAAACACAGAAAACAATTGAACCAGAACATGATTGTTATAGGCAGTAAGAAAAGCAATATTTGAATAGTTAATCATAGTAGAAGACAGATGCATGGAGTCTCAAAGAAGTCACCTGAATTGGAACCTTCACTTTCTCAATAAAATTATTGAGACGTCCTATTTTTGAGTCCACAGCTACTTGTCTCTTATTTTTCCAACGCTCGATATTGGATTCATTAGTGAAAATTACCTACAATAAACAATAAGAGGCAATAAACAGCATTGAAAACCAGTGACGCAATTATTATTTATTCATTGTTATTACTTTCTGACAATCAAAAGATACAAATAAGGATGAGAGCATAGCAGAGTTCTAAAATTAAACAAAATTTTATGGCATTCTTTTGCCTATTAAACGGACGCACCAGCTTGTACCCATCCTTGTATAAGCTTTGTAGTTTACCAGGAATTGAGGAATACATAAGGGACCAAGCGTCTGCACCCACTCTGGGAATAAATAAACAAATAATCTTAATAACTAGAAATTTATGATGTTTTTCCACATGAAAATAATAAATAACTATTGCATCTACTTAAAAGGTTGTAATTTATAGAAGATATAAAATCCAAGAACTTATTTGCAGTGATAGCACCACATAAGATCACAAGAACCCTTTGACACTACCAAAAGGTAAACCAACAGCATTGATAAATATAAATAGCAAATCTTAGACTTCAGATTCAGGCATACTTATTGACAGCCGTTTTTGCAAGACACCCATCAAAATCAAATGCAGCAATTTTACTTGAGTCATTCAGGCCATCATCCTGCAGTGATAAGAATCCATAACAGATTAAAGTGAAATGGGTGAAAATATGCAGGCTGCATGAAATTCTGGAGGAATGAGTACTTCATTTTTTTTTTTCAATTGGCCATCTGCCAATCTATATCTAGCAGATGATGTTACGCTTCACGGACCTATATCTATTTGAAAAAAAGGTACTCGAAAATCTCACCCTTTCGAGATATATGACTGTCTGAAATGCTTTCCATTTTGGTAAGAGGGTAGCATCCTGTAGCAGGTAATCATTTCATTGAATATAGGAAGAGCCAAAACAAAAACAGAGAGAAATAAAGGAATAGTTAAGAACATAAGAATTAAGATTGTAATGATATAAACAAGAAAGAGGAAGTCTTACCTTGTACTTGTTCTTCACTTCAGAAACTGAAAAGTTAATTTCTTCCACTGCTTCATCTGATTCACACAGCTGCAAGCAAGAAACATGAAGCATAAAGAGAGTAAACAGTAAATAAAATTTAAGCTGAGGTATAGCATTTGATGGAGAAACCAAGCATCAGAAAACAGCCTAAACCAACAAATTGTGGCTTCTAGTTGAACTGTTCACAGTTTTTAAGAATTGATATTAAACAATACAATAATATTATTTTTTCAAATTTTTTGCTTAATCTAATCCACAATTCCAACATGTGTGGAAACAAAACTAATGAATGAGTAGACACAAGCCAAAAGCACATTATGAAGAACTCAAGACGCAGATCCTTCCAAAAGATGCACAATATTATCCAACATTAGGTAGCTATACATAAAAAAAAAAAAACTTCAAAAGTACACATGCTTGCCTTTCTTCGCTTTGCATCACTTTCTTCAGCTTCTTGTATGTCATGTGTAGCTTTATCAACCTATCAAAGAAGTGTAGACATAAACTGTCAGTAAAACTTGAAAAGAGACAGTTTTGATTAAGTTCAATAACACAGAAAAGTGTACAGGAAAGAATAACTCGTATACACTGGCATCACAAGTTCACAGTTCTCTCCAACATAATTTTTCTCACATTTATATTTGATTTTCTTATTTCAGAGAAAAATGGAAATGTCATTCTCACCTTCTCCTGAGACTTTTCATGTGCTGCTACAGATAATTTCTTCAAAGCTTCCTGGTCACTACTCTGAAGAAACAAAAAAGGTGGCAAACTTCACCTCAGTAAAATTGATACAAACTTCTCATCAAAAGCTTCAAATTGCAATATTAACAAACAAGACTAATTTTTCACTGGTTAAAACTTATGACACTACCAAAAATTATTTATATGTTCCTCCACAAAATTTGTTGGAGGGAGGCGAGGGGGAGGCCTTAAAATTGAAATGATAATATTCAAGAGTAAAGTCCCAATCCGGACCAGTCCATTTCCTCAAATGAGAAAGCGACCCCTGTCCAAAAAAATGGTACCAGTCCTCTCTCCTGTTTAACGCGAAACTAGGCTGCCCTTCCATGATCTCCGGCGTTAAAACCTATCAGAAGTGACTCACGTTACAGTGATGATTTGGAAGTTAAGTGCCAAGCTAGCCAGTGCCGGAAGGGCCTAGTCTCATGGTAAACATGACAGGGCTGGCCTGTACCATTTTTTTTTGCTAATTATAGTGGCTTAATGAATAGTATGATTGGAAATTTTACATTCAAATTTAACCCAAAAGAAAAAACCTAAACCTCTGAGAAGCCATACAAGTGAAAGACAAATAAGTGACCATTATTCGGGGGAACACTGAGTCCCAAGTCAAGCTTATTCCTTTATTTATAGATTTTTTTTTGTCATCTAAACCCGCTAAAAGGTAAAAACCTAAACCTCAAATTTGATAAGAACTTCAAGAGAGAAGAAAATGCGAAACCTTCAGTGAAGAGAAGCCTTTGATAGCGTCCTCAGGTGAAGAAATGATGGATCCAGTGTCAGAGGGGAAAGGGAAGCAATCGAGGTGGTGCCACTTGGTAACGTCGAACCCTCCTTTGCCCTTAGCCACAACGCCCAGTCTCAGCGCCTTCGACTCGATAGCCTTCGAGCATGCCTTGCACGTGGACCGGTTCGACTTCGCGTACTCCGCCAACATCGACGAAGGAGCCATTGTCGAATGAAATGGGTTCGGGTTCGGATTTCGCTTTCGGCTACACCAGAAAAGACGTGTCGAAAGGGGGAAGGATGCGCGGTGTGCGAACCGCGGGAGAAACGGAGAGTGTGAGAGGAAGAGAGAAGTGATAGAGTTGGGCAGATTATTAGGGTGATTGGCGGTGACGATTACGAGAAATTTGGGAGTAGTTAGCATTGAAATTGAAATATTTTCAATGCTGTATAGTGAGACTGCGCTAAATGTTTCGCGCCATACATACATCTCTCAATTGCGTGATGTATTAGCGGGAGGCGGTACCGTAGCAGTTTAGCATAGTTTTGGGGACTGCACAAAAAGGAATAAATGTAAAAGATCTCTAATACCCAAAATAAATAAATAAATAAATAAATAATCTCTTACACATATTTTGCCTTTTTTTTATGGCCAATAGAAAATAATTTTAATATTAAATTAGAAAAAAACACAAAAACGAGGTTATATTTGAAATTAAAAAAGTCTTTTATCTAACATAAAAATAAAGATATGATTGAATTTGATTGGACAAAAAATATATATAACTAAAATTGTTGTATTTTTTTAAGGTGCTGTTGGTGCGAAATTTGATTTTCGACCAATAAATGAAACTTTTCACTTAAAACAAATGAATTTATTGAGATATGGTGAGACAATTTGAAATAGACAATCCCCATACTGGCAAAATAAGTTTTTCTACCGTTGATATATGTCAGTGGAAAGATCATGATCGAAATAGCATGATGACTGGACCCCTTTCGGAGATAAATTATTGACGAACGCCCCGCGGCCGCTCTCGCGACCAGTTCGGAATTCCTTGATTTTGAAAACAGGTTATCGTTGTAGAGGAATCCAAACCAATTGTGAGATTGACAGCGGGATTAGTCAACAAAGAAAGGTGTCACAAAGTTTGCAACCAATTGAAAATATCGAGCATTAAACTTGGGTCGTTTTCCCTAGGAATTGAAATATTATGACTCGCGAATGGTTGTGAAAATGGGGGTTGCAATAGTTGGGTGTTAAGAACAAGAGCAAGAACACAATTAGATAAAACTAATGATGATAAGGGGTGCCTGGTCTTGAGTTGAAGTATAATGTGTTCCTATGATCACCACTATTCCCAGTTATGAATGGTTGTCACGTAAGGCACAAAGCCTATTCTGTCTAATGGTGGAATGGGTGGAAGTTAACCCTGTTCCGAAAGTCCTAGGCATACACAACAGCGGGGGACCTAGGTCTCTACAAACTCGAGTAAATCCCGCGTCACCAGGGAGAACTCACCAATAGTGCATTTAACACCGAATTGAGTCTGTATCATTTAAGGTCCCCATACTGTTGGCAGGGGCGTAGCGTTAATGGAACAGTTTTAATCCCGGCCTTAACCCATTCTTTTCCTTAGGGATTAGTGGCTAAGATCATATACACTTTAACCCATGACCAAGGCACAAGAAAACTACTCCATATCCATAAGAAATAAAATATCAAACAATTGGCGGGCGTAGTTAAAAGACATGGTAAATAACTAGAGAAATCAACAAGATAGATGATTAATGGAGTAAATAGGCAAGAGAAATAACAATTATCAATAATCTACCAACAAAATAGCAATAGATCATAAGAGAAAATAAAATTCAGCAAGAACAAGATAAGAACAAAAAAAGCTAGAATTGAGAAATAGAGAAGTGAATGAAAGAAGGAAATGTAAATTGCATTAATTAAACAAGAGTAGCATTAAACAAGCATTCAAACATGAATTAAAAGAAAGAGTTTGGCTGGTGATGGCTGAAAATGGAAGGAGAAATTAAAGAACCTAAGAGAGAAAATGAGAGGTATGAAGAACACTCCCAAAAACTCCCTAAACTATTCTAAAAACTACTATTGATCCTAATGTGTGAATATGCCTTGTGCTTCAGCTGTTTTTCCCCCATATGGGTCGAATTGGGCTTCAAAGAGGCTAGGCCTTGGCTCGGAAATGCGAAATTTCAATTCTGACCTTCATTTAATATCACTCTGCAGCGTAAAGTTGCGTACGTAATTTATGGGAGTTGCGTACACAACTCTGTCCAGAGAGCTCTTTCGATGCTGCAGAGGAGAAAGTTGCATACGCACTTATAGAAAATTACGTATGCAACTTAGTCTGGTAGCTTCCTCTATTTTGGCTCCTCTTCATGAATCCTTTGCTTCCAATGCCTTCCTTAGCCTTTCTCAAGTACTTTTCAATCCCTAAAGTCCTGGAATATACTAAAAAACACATCAAGATACCAAGTAGGATGAAATTGTACAATTTCTATTCAATTCTAGGTTAATTTAGCATGTATTTCTCAATTGGAACAAATATAGCAAAGATTCAA
>JASCZI010151832.1:0-18592 GCA_036250425.1 Stylosanthes scabra | reverse complement strand
GTTGGGCACACGCGGTGAGGTCCCTCAGCAACGGGAGCCATCGAATGTGAACCAAGTTGCCGGACTTATCCGGCATGAGGTACCCACCAATGAAGAGCATGATGTAACTCCTAGCGTACTGACGAAGCGTGTCGGGATCGGCTTGGACTGGAATGTGCTGCAATCTCTCCCGTAGCCACATCATCTTAATGACAAATGACTCTTTCTGTTGGTTGGCCGGAACATCTGGGCGTGCACCTAGGTACTGCTCTACCATGTCCCACGGCTGCTGCTGATAATGCTCCTGAAAATCCCGCATACACCCTCCAACAGGATCCTCATCTGTACAGAGACCAAGATGGTATGCCACATCCTGCAACGTGATGGTGCACTCACACCACGGGAGGCAAAACGTATGCGTCTTCGGCCTCCAACACTCCACAAATGCAGACAGGAGTGGAGCGTCGAAGGCGAAATCCCGCAGCTGGATGACATGCCCGAATCCGGCCTCTATCATGAACGGCATCAGCCTCTCCGGAACAGGCATAAGGAAGGAACAACGCCTGAGCAATAACACTTTCTCTCTCTACAGCAATTTAATAATATTTTATGTTAAATCTACTTATTTCTGTTACGGATATGAATACGTTATTCTAAATTATGTTATACAGATATTGCTAAATTCTTTATCATGCACATTACAAATTATTGTTGGTTATATCAAATAGGTCTAAAAATTAATTTAATAATTACTTAACATGTTACTAAATTAATATTTAAAAAAAATACATGCTAGTAGTTTACCCTAAACATAATTAATTAGTAAACATAATTACGCTAAATTATATAACGCAAGTATTACCATAAACTAACATGTAATACACTAAGTCAACATTTATTGCACAACTCTAATATTACCTACATTCATCGTAATTATACAACATAATTGAAAATATAAAAATTTTAGGAAGCGAAACACCAACCAGGGCGCCTGCGATGTGGTAGTCGCGGTTGAGCCGCGACAAACTCTCTAGAGCCTGTGGGGCTCCCCCAGCCAGTGCGCCTTGGCCTACTTCCTCGGCCGGTTCGGGAGCAAGCGCTGCTCGTGCGGCTCTCCTGGAGCGTCCCCGAGGAGCCATTCTATCACACAACACTAAGGGAGGAAAGAAAGTGCCTAGAAAGGAAAATATGGAAGAGAGAGGGGGGAAATAAGTGAATCCCGGGGCCTCCTGCCCTTTTATAGGCGGAGACCTTATCTCGGGATCAGTGGCCACGAGATATGTATCTCGGGGTCAGTGGCCCCGAGATACGTTGAATCTAATATGAAAGGGCGTATCTCGGGGCCAGTGACCCCGAGATACGTGTAAACTTCATTTTGGGGCCACTGACCCCGAGATAAGTAAAGAGGGTTTATTTTCGTAAATTCGTGTACCCGCGCTCATTTGTGTAAATTTTGAATTTTTTTTATTTATTTAAAAAAAATCCTAGTGTAATAATAATAATTGCCACTATAAATGAGAGAAATTAAGATTAAAAGTAAAAAATAGATAATAATTTAGTGGCAATAGTAAAAATAGCCATTATAGCATATGATATAGTGTCAAATATATAATAGCTACTAAAATATAAGTTGAATAATAGAAATAGTGGTCATTCTTTTATTGTCACTAAAAATTTGCCACTAAAAGTCATTTTTTTTGGTAGTGCTTTCTCTATATATATGTTATTAAATAATAAAAAAATGTGGATATGATCATAATTTTAACTATACTATATTTAAGTATTGAAAAGAATTTATAATCACCATATCTACCATAATATATATATATATGAATAATTAGTCTCTTGGTTAGATATTTTGCAAATCTAATTATTATTAGTTAACACCAATAATAATTTATACAAAAATAAATATTTTTCTCAAAAGATAATGAAGTTAATGGAGAAATATATCACTAGCTATCTTCTCCGGTTCTCAACAAAATATAATTACAGATAATCAATATTTTTCTAACAACAAATCAGTCAATAAATCAAATAAAAAAAGGTGAATATCCAAAATATTAAAAATAGAATGTCATGTATCAAACAATAAAAAACTTATGAAAATCAAATATAAATATAATTCCGTAGATATTTCATAAAATTAAAGATACTATGAGAAAATAATGAGATATAAAAAATCATTACTTATAGAACATAAAAACATCGATCAAATGCCTGCACATCTGAAACCATTACATAAAAACATTAAAATTTTTATTGGCCGATATTGATTGCAATAGATTTGTTAGTTACCTAGAGTGACCAAAAAAAATCAAGAATAAGCTATCTACATTTGATTCAATTAGATTGAATTGAGTAGTTATTAATTAATTTTTAGGGAGAATTATTCTATAGGACCGTTAGAAAAATTAAATTATTAAAGATGGCTTTTTATACAAAAATTATTAAAAATACCAATTTATGTCATATTTAAGGAGAAAGACCAATTTTTTTTTATAAAAAAACAAACATATCCTTAAATTATTTGCATATTTATTCTTTTATAAACATTTTTTCTCTAATTAGTAATAATTACCTATTATACTCAATTTTAATTATATATACACCTTCATTTATAGCCAAAATAAAAATTGTTGTTGCTAATAACAATTTTACTGTTAATAAATTATTTAATTTTAATTTCAAATCTTTTATTATTGTTGTGATAAAACAAATAATTAGCCTGAGTTTGAATTTTGTTATTTATTTATAATTTTTTCAATGGAAAATTATTGCTTTTGAAATATAATTCTTCAATAATGTTCTTTTGCAACGAAAATATTGTGTAAAGACCGTAGGGCATATAGGTATAATTCCATTTAGGGACGGATTTATTAAGGGAGTTGTAGGCGCGTTGGCCCCCCCACAAATTTAAAAAGTTTTTTTATAAGCCCTCTCCCAGAGCACTGATCCACCAGTGTCAGGTCACTTAGTGATGAGAGGTCCCAGGATATTGCATCACTGGAACATGCCACTAAGAACGGCTATATTATCTCTAAAGAGGAGCGCATATCTTATTGTACTTTATCCGCGTTCTGTCTTATTATAGGAAAAGTCACGATTATAGTTAAGTAAAGTAATACCAAGAAGGTGATGATAATACATGGATTTTTTGAAGGTCCACTTACCCTTTTAAGTGGTTTCTAAGCCTCTACCACCTATGTCAGGTCAGTGTCTAGCGCTCCCCCAGAGCACTGATCCACCAGTGTCAGATCACTTAGTGATGAGAGGTCCCAGGATATTGCATCACTGGAACATGCCACTAAGAACGGCTATATTATCTCTAAAGAGGAGCGCATATCTTATTGTACTTTTTTAATATAATTTTATAAAATAAAAGATTATATGCATTATAATACATATAATTATTTAAATAAAGTTTATATTTTAATAATTATAAAAGAATTAATAGATTTATATATTAGGTTTTAAATTTCTATTAATGTATTTATATTATTTATTTATTATTTGATTTAGTTTTTTTTCAATTAATACTTACAACTATTATCATCTTAAAAACACTCTAATATTTATAATAGCAACAATTGTGAGTGATATTAAAATAGAAGGTTAAGTTAGTATATTAAGATGAAATCATTTTATATATTTGATCTAATGTGCAAATATATTTTACATGCACGTAATATTGTCAAATTATAGTTAAAAAATTATATATATATTTCAAATAAATCAGTTGAATTTTTTTTATAAAAATTAATGAGATAATTTTTTATTTAATATGCATTTATTAAAAATTTTCTTAATTAAAAGGTAACACTAATTATGATTATATATTGAGGTAAACCAATATAAATATATATATATATATATATATATATATTATTTTTTATATACAAGATTTTATTTTTCGACCTCCTTAGTCAAATTCCTGGATCCGTTCTTTATTTCATTACCTTTTTTCTTTTCACTGTCGTTCTCTTTTTTGGCATAATATATTTTGTTTTGTTGTCTTGACATAATATATATTTTGGATTATGGTATGAGTGGCTATGGCTTCGTTCCAGGTTTTATAAAGAATTTTAGCTTTGAGTAATTATACGTCCAACTATAACGATAATAAAAACTTGAGGTTAAGATTAGATAATAATATATTAACAGTGAAATGGTACTTAATAGCAACAAATTTTTTTCGTTATAAATGAATGGGTAAAATTAAAATTGAATATAATATGTAACTAGAGAAAAATATTTTTTTAAAAAATAAATGTGCAATTAATTTAAAAATATATTTTTCTTTTTATAAAAAAAAAATTTAATCATCCTATTTAAATATTATATATATATAAATTAGTCTTAATAATTTTTTATAAAAAATCCTCATCAATGATTCAATCTTCCTAACAGTTTTTTAAAGTAATTTTCCCTAATTTTTTTATTTGTTAAATTTTCTGATAGACATAAGCTAAAATTAATAACTACTAGAAAAAGAAAACTACAAAATCAACAACAACCATAATAGAGTGCAAAGTCATATATATATATTAGGCAACCATATTCTTACATAAGGTTGGTTTGGTAGAGTAGTAATAAGATGGGGAGATGAGCTTAATAATTAAGTAATAGTAAAGAGCAGAGAATTGAAGGGGAGATGAGTTTAACTAATGAAGGTAACGATTAGGATAAAAGAAACATGAAAAAAAGATGCCTTCGGGGAACTTCATTCTAGCACATCCTACAGAAGTATATTCTTTCCTAATAATATGAATATAACATTCACAATCACCACCAACACAAGACTTGGATTTATGGTCGTAGTACTCTTTCTGTTCCACCCACCTTGTTACAGCATCTGCTGCTGTCATATTTCCATGTCCACCGAAGTTCGTTCCACCAATAATGCCATAGTCGGGAGAATAATGAATGAATTCTTTTCCCTTGCGAATATGTCGAACAAATCTCTTCAAGAAATTTTGAGCTTCTCTTTTTAGTTGTTCATCCCAAATTAGAGGATGAACTCCAATGCTTGCTCGAGCAGCGTTGATGCCTTTCAAATACTCTTCTGGAGACTCTTCCTCACCTGATATACACAATGCCAATATGCTTACAATTATTATTACCATCTTCATTCTCATTTTATTCTTCTCTGTGAATGGATTATTATTATATCTATCGTAATGATGAACAATGGAAATCTATAATCTATTTATATTATATCATAGTTGCCTTTTGATGTAATTGATTAGATTTATCGATTTACTAGTAGATGATTGAGAAAGAAATATAAATTATTAATTAGAGAAGAAGAATAATAATTATTTAATTTAAGATAGCATAAAAGCTTGCTTGAGAGTTACGATACCACATGAGATATTTCAAGAGTTGCAAAATTTATGATATTATTGTTGCGTATAATAGAACTTATCCAAATATATAAGTTGATGTCCGATGAATTGTAGCTCATATAATATTTGTTTCTATTCAAAGCTCCTACAAATAAATGAAAAGAAAAAAAAGAATTTGTGTATATTTGTTAAGTTTAACTATTTAAAGTAAACATTTTAAAATTATTTTATTATTTATAGAGAAGGTATTAACAATCAACAAAAAAGGATAAATAATTAGTTAACTTTGTAACTCTTTAGAAATAAAACATCTCAATGTTAGAAAATTTTATTTTCTTAATCTATTTTGTGGGCTATATACATATATATAATTAAGTATAATCATATTAGCTATTTTAATTTTGACTTACATAAAGTGGTCTCACAAAACTTGTTGATAAATCCAAGCTTGTTGACTTCAACAATGACCAAACTCCAAAAACCCGACGGATGCAGCGGTGAGCCCCAGCGACAGAGGTGATCTCCGAAGATAATGGCGACGCCTCCCACATTCTCCATCGCGCCCAGCCTCTCTATCCCTTCTATCAGTCTCAACGTCAGCAGCGGAGAAAGACTCGGAGGCAGCAACTGCTCAGCAACAGGATGGTGACGTGTCGGCGGCGCAGCTCCTCCCCTCTTCATGTCACGCTCTGTCTATCTCTCTCATGACACTCCACCACTTTGTCTCTCTCTTCCCCCGCGACGGAGACGGCGGAACCCAAACCCGTCGGCGCCGTCCTTTTCTTCCTCCTCTCTCTCCGTTTTCTTCTTCTTCAACATCACTCCCCCACCTCCGATTTTGCATGTATGTGTCGTGTATAAGGTGCTTGTGTGGTTCTAGGTTAAAATTAGGGATTTTTTTTGTTTCTGTTGTATTAAATATGTTAATTGTAAAAATATGAATTATCATTTAATAAAATAACAATTAATTAATAATAATAATTGTAAGGGTAAAATAGTAAAGATGGTGGTTTTAAAATGAATTGAAACTTTTGTAATCATTTTGACAAAAATAGAAGGTTTACGATCAATTTAATTTTTACTCCAAATCTTTCTGATCAAAAGAATGGTTATCCCAAAAAAATATTATATCATAGCTGCCTTTTGATGTAATTTTTTGTTTGGTGTATACCTTTGGATGTAACTGAATAAATGTACCAATTTACTAGCTAGAAGATCAGAGAAAGAAATATAAAATATAAATTGTTAACTAGAAAAGAATAATAATAATTTTATTTATTTAATTTAAGATAGCATAAAAGCTTGCTTGAGATACGACATGGGATATTTAAAGAGAATTATTATCGTGGATAATGGAACTTATAAAAATATATATGTTCATGTCCGATAAATTGTAGTTTATACGATATTCTTTTAAATTGAAATATCCTGCAAGTAAATAAAAAAAAGAAGAATTTGTGTGTATATATGTTAACTTTAACTCTTAAAGTAATCATTTTAAATTTAGAATAAATATCAGATCCTGAACTTTTTTATTTTGGATTTGGCGTTTCTAAGGACACTAAAATCTCATAGCGGCCTCTAAAAAATTAAAAAAAATTAGACACATTGACCCTTATAGCCTGCTAGAAATAGGTTAGCGTTGTAACATGTCAGGTTAAAACTGATATGTCATGGACACGTGTCACATATGAATAGTTGACACATTAGCTTTAATCTAACATATCACACATGTAACCTATTCCCAGCAAGTTGTAAGGGTCAATGTGTCTAGTTTTTTATATGCTCTGGGGCCGCCCTGAGGTTTTAGTATTATTAGGGGGCATCAAGTCCAAAATAAAAAAATCAGGGGCCGAAGAGGGTGTTTACTATTAAAATTACTTTGTTATTTATAAAGAGAGTATTGATAATCAACAAAAAGCGGTCAACAATCCGCCAACTTTGTATTATTTCAGAAACAAAACATCTCAAATCTAAAAAAATAAGAGTATATATCCAATTTGGTCTCTAAGAAATTTGGAAACAGACACATTAATCCCCAACTAAAATTAATTATCTTTTAGTCCTTAACTTTTATTTATAGGTCATATTAGTCTTCAACTTTTTATTTTATAAGACAGATTAGTCCCTAAAATATGAGTCAGATTATGTTTAAGGGATTAATTTGACTTACGAAATAAAAAGTTAGGAACTAAAATGTAATTAATGTTAGTTGGGGACTAATGTGTCAGATTAAAAATTTTTCAGAATTAAAATGGGTATATTCTCAAAAAAATAGTAGAATATTTATTTTAAATTATTGACTGATATTTATCATAATTTTTATTAGTTACCTCGTATCATTATTATTTATATGCATGTTTTTTTAAGAAACTCAAAATAAGTAGTATTTATTATGATTGCTTAATAATGGAAAAAGTGATTAATATATTAAAATAATAAAGTAATTTTACACTTGATAGTTATGATATTAAAAATAATTATGTAGCAAAAAGTACACGTATTAACACATAAAAATATAATGAATGGTATACCAGAAGAAAAATATAAAGTAATTGATAATAAAGGAATAGTAATTAAATATATTCATATATGATATAATTTAACACTTTTATTTTAAAATAATTCTCTAAAAAGATACATATATTATTAATAAAATTGAATATTACTAATATTTAAAATTATCTTGAGTGAAAATTAAATAAACATCTGTCAATAATAATAAATTAATAATCACAATTAAATTTTAAAATATATTTTTATTTATAAATCCTTATGATAAATATCAAATAATTCTAATTTATCTAAATAATGTCTTTCTTTTTCATTTGTGTACAATTTTATTTTAAATTTATGAGTTAATTAGATTTCATTAATTAGTTTTAAACTACTAAAAGATTGCCCATTACTCTTTTATATACATTATGCTTCTTTTATCATTTTATGTATTGTTTATTTGTTTATTTATATTGACAGTTTTACATTAATGACATCTAATCAATTCCAATTCTTTGCGTGTGTTTTCATAGTCTCATAGATTAGATTAGATAGATTACATAAATTACTATATTATATTATATATTAGAAAAATTATTGCCACCTAGCTAGTTTGCCCGAGAGGTTAAGGGGGAAGACTTAAGATCTTCTGCACATAAGTGCGCGTGGGTTCGAACCCCACAGCTAGCATGTTTTTAACAAATAATAATAATACACGGTTAATAATATTTAAAGCCAATTTATGAGAAAAATAAATTGTTGGATGCACTAATATATCACTAGTCCATGGAATCTGCTTTTTAAATATATAAATTAGAATTAAATTGTTTTTATAAAACTATTAACCTATTTATTGTAACTTCTAAAATATATCATAAAATAATATGGATGTCTAATTGTTCTTTTTTAATTATTGTTTTCACTTTTAAATAAAGAAATTTTTGAGTTTTTTAATAGAGGATATTTTTATCTTTTTAAAATTAAATTTGAATTTTAAATTTCTAATTTCATTAAACAACATTAATTCTAAAACAACATTTTCTTTTCTATTACATAGATTTATTTTTGAAAGATGATTGTTGTAAAGTTTTTGCTTTTACTTTTCTATATATCATTTTGTTATAATAACAAATAATAATAGCTAAAATATATTTGTTCATAAGTTATTTTTCATAATATTTAGTGTATTTTGTATATTTCTATTTTTTTTAAAGTAGTGAGAACAGAAAATAAAAGAAGATGAAATGGTTCAATATTGATTTTTATCATTGATAAAACGTTTTTGGTTTTATCACACATGTACAAAGTGAACAATTAATGTATATTATATACGACTAAATGGCTATCGATTTATATAACTTTCATTAAATTAAAGTTATATATACCATTATTAAATAAATCGTTCTAATCCTAAAAAGATATTTTTGTTTTTTTTTTAAATAAATTAAAAATAGAATTATTTTTCTAAAAACTTAAATCAAATTTCTGGAGAAAAATAAAATAAATATTACTTATTTTCTTTCTTTTTAATTATAAATTGTTTTTCTTTTTATCTTATTAATTATATATAGGGCAAGTTCCTTAAACAAGCCAAATGAACTCCAATATTTTATTAGCTGTTTACAAATATATATATTTCACTCAAAAAATATTTTTTTATTTAAGTTTAAATAAAATATAAAAAGTTAATAAAAATGAAAAATCAAATTTATTGTTTTGGTAAACAATATAAAGTCCGTGCAAACATTGATGACTTCTTTTGTTAAAATTGAACTTAATCATATACCTAGGGAGAACAATATTCGAGCTGATGTTTTATCCAAACTAGCTGCTACTCAACTTGGTGGACCTTCAATGTTGACACAACTTGAACTCCACCAACCGAGTGTTTCACCATCTGCCATTATGAATGTTTCACATGATACAGATTGGAGATCACCTTTCATTCAATACCTCCTCACTAATTCAACTCCAGAATGCATAAAGGACACAAAGAGATTCCGAAGACAAGCTACTCAGTACACACTGCTCGGAACCGATCTCTGCAAGAGAGGATTCTGCCGACCTCTTTTAAGATGTCTCAACTCCTCTGAAGCAGAACTTGCAATGGATGAGGTCCATGAAGGCGCCTGTGGCACTCATATAGGAGGTCGGAGTCTTGCTAACAAGCTGCTCAGAGCCGGATACTACTGACCTACACTCAAAGCCGATTGCATGCACAAGATGAAGACTTGTGACAACTGCCAACGTCATGCACCAATCATACACCGTCCAGCCGAGCTCTTGCAGAGCTCAGAGGTAAGCTGGCCCTTCTGTAAGTGGGGGCTGGATATACTTGGTCCTTTTCATATTGCGCCTGGTCAAATTAAATTTCTTATAGTTGCTATAGACTATTTTACTAAATGGATTGAAACATTGCCTTTAGCCCGTATTAACTCTGAAAAGACGACCTCTTTTGTTTGGAAAAACATAATCTATAGATTTGGTATCCCTTATGAAGTAGTGACTGATAATGGTAGACAATTCATAGATGATAAGTTTACTTCTTTACTGTCTAATTTCCACGTTAAACATCATTTGTCCTCGGTTGAACACCCTCAGACTAACGGTTTGGCTGAGGCTGCAAACAAAGTTGTTTTGCAGGCCCTTAGGAAGAAGCTCGACAACGCCAAAGGTCATTGGGCCGAGCTCATTCTAGAGATCATTTGGGGATACAACACAACTCCCCACTCTTCAACAAAGGAGACTCCTTTCCGACTAGTGCATGGCAGAGATGCAATGATCCCAATGGAGATCTCCCTATCATCCCTCTGATATCAAATGCAAGACTTGGAGACCAATGACTCAAGCCAACAAGCAGAATTGGACACCATGGATGAAGACCTCAACATGGCAATAATTCGGCAGCAAGCAATCCAACGGCAAACAGCTCGGAAACAACACATATATCTACTCGGGGTTATGATCGTCCCCACCCTCCAAGTCAACTTCGTCATCATCAATGAGAGCCCCATTATGCACTACTTTGATAGGATTCAACTTATCAAACTTCAAATCTAGGAAAAAGAACTCGGCCTACTTCCGAGCCCTTTCAAACCCAGCAGCCATCATGTCATAGCCATGATTTTCTTTACTTTGCTCTAGCTCCTTCTTCTCTACACACAACTCCACTACTCTTGCCTCAAGATCAGTCTTATCCTTGTCAAGCTTCTACAATTTCCCTATGAGGGACTCAACATCAGACTTCAACTCCAACACTTCCTTCTCCTTCAATGACAACTGCTCTGTGGCAACCTGCAGCTTCTTCTCCGCTTCTATCGCTTTCTGCACTTGCAGACCTTTCTCCTTTTTCTGTTCGGCTTCCTCTCTGGCCTTCAACTCCCCATACCTACCAATATAAAGCAATCGAGTTGCATACACCTACAAAAAAAAGAACAAATCATTACAACACATTAACACAGTCCTCACTTATTCCTCCTACACAGATACATATTCATATACTAACCTGCATAAATTGTGCTCGAGTCACACCTTCCACAGAGTCAATCAGATCCAGGTCAGTCTTCGACTGAAAATGCTCTTCAGCAACAATGAAGATCGGAAAATGCTCTGACCACACCGAGGTAAGGTCTTCTTCACCAGCATAGCCGTGCAGCCTCTTCTGCTTCTTGGTAATACACTTTACCTCTTCTAAACTGATCTCCTTTCCACAGCATTTGATGGCTGTTAGGTCTATAACCTTGTCCTTCCCAGATCCACCCTCCTCTGCCCTTCTCCTCTTCATACTATAACTTTTCTTTTTCTCCTGAGGTTGGTTAACAACCGTACCCTTCTTAGTCTTTACCACATTAGATGCTGACATATCCCTTTCACTCTTCATTTTAAAGAAGTTCTTAAGGCCGCCTGTGGTGGTCTCTGTAAAACAAAACAGCAATCAATAAACATAGCAACATCACCAAGAAACAACAATTAAAACATCATATTTCCCTACTTCACTTTTTACCTAGATACAAAGTTACATAGTTCTTTTCTTTCTCCCATTGTAATATTTTGTTCAAAGATAGCAACTCCCTCGAACAAATATTTTGCTCAAGAAAATCAATTATCAAGTCATTATCATCGTTCACTTTTGTCATTCCCAATATCTAAACTGGCTCGGCATACCAATACAGAGGGTAACACTCAAGCAAACATTCATCAATATAAAACGGATATTCATTCTCCGGTGACCTCACCTTCACGTACATTTGCTTAAAATCCTTATATGATTGCCGATATAACACAAACAACGCCCTACCCTGAATACTGTTCAGAGTTACAATCCCACCATTTCTCACACCTTTTTCTTGGAAAAAGGAGAAAAACACCTCCAATTCAGGATTACACCCTAAATACTCCATCAGCACTTCAAACCCTCTAATAAAGGCCTACGCGTTTGGATGAATTTGTGTGGGTGCACATTTCATCTGGCTCAACACCCCACGTTCGAATTCGGTAAATGGAAATCCAACCCCAACATCAAGAAAAACCGTAGTGTACATATAAAAGTACTCCCACCCTTCTGCCTTGTGAAAAACCCTATCCTCCGAAGCACAAAGAAGAAATTGAACCCTCACATCCCCCCTTGCCCTAACCCACTCAGAAGGATCACCTATCTCTCGCACACTCTCCTCATCTACAAACAACGACACCATATCCCTAACTTCACCCTTCACCCACGCATATGGGTCATCCACAGTAACGGGCACCATCGGCTTCCCGTTCTCATCCGTTTCCCGAACTTCTACCATTTTACTACCAAGAACACACAACAAACAGAAGGAAGGAAACGACACAGACAAAGAAAAATAGCAGAGACTAAGAAAGGAAACACTAACCTTTTTTACTCATCTTATGCCCTTCACTAACTGAAATAGATGAAACTGACTTACTTCACTCTCTCTCTCCAAATGAATGTCTGGATATGTTATGACCACCCTTGTAACATTCACTCTCATAAAAAACAGACGGTTCTACTACTCACTAACCCCCACCGTTCGATCAAAAAAGTAACTCCTTCAATCAAACGGTCATTGATGATGTGGGAAAACGTGGTCTGTCATAAACTCCCCATCATGTCACGTCACAGTTTCTCTCTCCTCCTTTTACTGCTTTTCGTTCTAACACTCAACAAACCAATTTATTTATTTATTTTATCTACTAATAAATCTTACCATCAGACCTCCAAGCTACCCATTTTCTGAAAAGACAGTTTGAACTTGGGGGCTCATGAGTAATAACCACACTCATATACAATCAGCGATCTTGTTACATTAGCTAAAAAGCTGAACCTATCTTTTCAATCAGGTCAAACTTGGGGGCTATGATTCAGCCTGCTAAGAGCTCGGCCCAAATCAGCTCGACCCACCGAGCACCTACTCTTTCGACCTATTAACAACGAGTCCAAAACCCGAATCAATCACATTGAGCGTCGCCAAGTTCAAACCTAATAGCATAACCTAAAATCGATCACTTAACAACTCAATCAAACACGTGCTCATCTCAGCAAATGAGATCAGTCAACAACAAACTTGCCAATTCTTATCAGTTAAGTATTCAATCCCACAAAGCTCGGGATACGCTCAGTAAGCCCTCTAACGGCAACACAATCAGTAACTGATCACTCAAGTCATTTTCTATAAGTAAACCCTAGCTAAGACTAGAGAGGTAAGTTCTCTTCTCCATCACATTCACTAAACTGCTAAACACATCTTCCTATCTGACTTGACCGTCGGAGTGGCCTTGCAGGTCCCCCCCCCCACCGTTCCTTGGAGATCAGAGCTACACTGAAGATTCTTGTGGAAGTTGAAGTGTTCCTCCTTCGTCCGAGCACACTAATCCTTGAAGAACTCATCCGCAAAGTTCTCGGACAGCCGAACTCTTCCCACTTCCGCACCAGAACAGAGCTCATTTGGCTTGTGAGTAACGTGCACTTATATATAACGCATATATATATTTTTTTCAACTATGGACGATTAAAATTTCCAAACAAACTTTCACTTTTTCGGTTAAAAAAAAAAACCTTTCACTCTTTCTTTTTATAAAAAAACATTACAGCACTGAAAGTCCATATTTATATGGACCATCAAATCCAGCGTCAGGATTTTCAATAGTCCATAGACCACTAATCATTCATCTTCTTTCTATAGAAATGAGTCTTATTGTAAAAAAAAAAAGAAAAAGAAATGAGTCTTATTAACCAATGTAAAAAATACTGATTTGGTTATATTGAAATCATATGCATCTTATTTTACTATTGTGAATGTCAAGTTGATATATTAATACTCTTATGTCAACATTACGATAATAACAAGCACGAGTGAGATTCACCATTTATAAATGAGAAATTTTAGAAAACCAGCAAAACTAATTTCATATTAGTCAGCAATGGCAACCAGCATACCAAAATATATATATACAATTGAAAGTATAAAAATATACTTATTGCCTATTTGATGGCTATATGCTAGCCACCATAAAATATATCTTAATGGTTAGGTAGCATTACTCTTTATAAATTAAATGATCAATTAGTAATTTTAAAGAGACTATTTTAAGGGGGTTGAAGAATTTCCGTGACCACACTGAGTCACTGAAGACATTAGCCCTGATATTATTATTTGTAATAATCCTCTTTATTCCTTGAAAGTTAAAGAAGGGGATTCTACAAAGGACAATTCTACAAATATAAATTGAATTAACGAGAGAGTCCATGGTGCCCTTTATACGACCTTTATAAAACTTTTGCACTTATATATCTTTCTTGTTATGATATTGATTGATATTCCATCCATATATATGGCATAGTGATGATAGCAAGTTCATGAGAGAATTTGAAATTACACCTAAGTTGGGCTAACTTTTTTTCCTTAAACACATTCAACTTCAATTTGATATATTGATGTGCAACTAATTATAATAATTGTGTATAACACCAACAACAACAAGAACAGAGAGTAGTGCATGGTCCTCTAATTACTCGCAAAATCTTTATATAGGTCCATGTCTAAAAGCAAGTCATCCCAATCCCACTGCCCGCTACTACCTTCGCCGCCGTTGATCATCGCTTCCACTCCTTCTTCTTCGAACGGGAAATCCATCGGCAACTCGCCAACAATGTCCTGCTGATCCAAGCAAGAGTATATGTTAACGTTGTTCTCTAGCTGCGATTCCAGCATGTTATTATCGCTTTGTCCCTCAGCATCGAATGTCATTGTGGACGACATGCCACTGATTTCTTGTTGAGCAAGAAAGTCGGTCGCGACCGGGGGCGAGGACGACTCGCCCTGAATTCCCCTTCTTCTCTTGACGGAGCTTGAAGTGCTACCAATGTTTCTAGCCTGTGGCCTGATGAGTTCAACGTTTTTGGTTGCTTGTGATCTGTCTTCGCCTTCTATTGCACTGAGTTTCTTGCTGAGATGGCAGTTCCAATAGTTCTTCACATCGTTCGCAGTCCTTCCGGGTAGCCTTCCTGCAATCAGTGACCACCTAAAACCAAAATGTGTGTTAGACCGTTAGGTTAGTTACAGAGTTAGTTAAAGTTAGTTAAAGTTGTTAGGCTAGTTTTGTAGTGTATTAGCGTTATATATGTCCTGTTGTATCAGTTTGGCTAACACATATTAAGGCCTAATAGAATGGAAATGGAAACTATTATTCTTTACTCTTAAACCCTCTCTACTCTGGTTTTTCATTACTTCTGCAAATAGAAAATCAGCCAAAAAGAAACCAGTGCAAAAGTTATTTTATTTCCCACTCTTCTTTAATAATTACTACAACTTTTGGATATTAGATATAACAAATGTGTAATTATACATATTACAATATGAATCTATGGATGCTAAGTTAATTGTCTCACTGATATTAGTATTACTACTCACAGATGGGTGTGGGACTCATTGCAAGTAGCTACCAAAATATGAGAGATATTATTAGGTACTCAAAAAGGAAATGAAAATAATTTACTCTTTCCAATCAATTCATGTCACACATTCTAAAATGATTTTACTGTAAATGCTCGATAATAACTTATCATATTCTCGGAGAACCTAATAATTTTTCTAAATGATGATATACGTATTAGATAAAAAATGCCGGTATGCATATAACATGTATTTAACTTAGCTAATTTTTTTTTGTCTACACATGAGTGGCATTTGTTAAGCACTAGAAGCGGTAAAATGAAAGCTAACACCAAATGTAAGGAAAATTAGCCTGATGCCTGAAATGGCTCAACAAAACTTGTGAGAAAAATAAATAAATAAATAAATAAAGTGGTCGAACAAAGACCTTCTTGCCTCGAAAGGAATGGGAAATGAACTGAACTGCAAGAATTGTTTTGTTATGGACCATAGTTGCATATATGTACATAAAACCAGAAATTATTTACCTTTGGGGAGCCATGCATGCAACCTGCTGGTCCCCTTAGGTTCCTCCTCTGGTTAGAGGGACCAAGAAATTAAACAAAGAGAATGAAAGCAGGATTGATTGAATACTTTTTTTTTAAAATTAATAAAAATAAAATAAAATAAAGGAGGGAAAGTGTTGAGAAAATTGTCTAAATTAATTTTTAATTTTTAATTTAGTAACTTCTAGATTTTTTTAAGATAATATAATTTTTGAAAATAAATTTTCTTAGTTGTCTAATTGGAAATTTAAATCAAATAAATGCAACAGATGTAAGATCAAAGTTAGTCTTCTTCATTGAAGAAGAAAAAGATAAGATGCCTTTGTTCTATATTATTCAGTTATTCACTATTTATGACCTAAACAAGGATAGTGCGGAGTTATTTTCTATGATAGATGAGGCACAAATGGTGACCAAATGAGTTTTTCAAGAAAATAGTTTCTGAGGGGCTCAATATAGTTTCAAATAGTCCTTGTTGTTAGAATGAATATGGTATTTGTCTGGAGGGAAATTGCATTGCATGTATATATGTACTATATAGTAGTGGTTGGACCAAAATTGAAAGATTAGAGTACTGTTAAGATTTAAAAGAAAGAGTTACCTGTTTCCCAATAATTTGTGGAGTTTAACAATCATCTCCACTTCTTCCTCTGCAAAATTTCCTCTTTTGATGTTAGGACGCAGGTAGTTCAGCCATCTTAGCCTACAGCTCTTTCGGCACCTGTTGAGACCTTCAATTAAAAAATATTCGTGCAACAGAATTTATCAGTTGAAAAAGTTATATAATTATGAAAGTTCTCGTACTTTGACGTACTGGGGCTATGTTAGATGTATATTAAAATCAACAACTAAATCAATCATTGATATATAATACGCATTGAAATATTAAATACACACTAAAAATAAATTAAATTACACATGTATTTTGTATTTTAATGAGTATTATATATTAATAGCTGATTTAATGACTGATTTTGATATGTAAATAGAATTATTCTTATTGATTAATTAATAACCGTGCATCCTTTTTTAAGTTTATTAGGAAGGTATTAGTGTAACTTGTTTTTTTTTAATGTATTTATCTTCTATTTTGTATTTTTTAGTTATTGTAATAATTTTAAATATTGTAAATATATAATTATAGATATAAAGTTAAAAAAGTAATTACTAATTAAATATATAAAATTTAAATTAAAACTATTATATATTATATCTTGTGCTCTTATATCATTATTAGTTTTATATACATATGCAATATTTTATCAATTATAATTCTCTTTCGAACTTAATTACTAAACTCAATTCTATCAAGTGAATCAATTAAATTGGATTTCTAGTCAGAACC
Source organism: Stylosanthes scabra (assembly GCA_036250425.1). Lineage (NCBI taxonomy): Eukaryota > Viridiplantae > Streptophyta > Magnoliopsida > Fabales > Fabaceae > Stylosanthes > Stylosanthes scabra. The sequence goes on along the minus strand of JASCZI010151832.1, from coordinate 981 downwards.
GACTTGAATGTAATAATCTGATTAAATTTAACTTGTTGTCACTTGAACTTAACCTCGTTTGTTGGTAACATACAACGAATAATGTTTTATAATTGAATTTATAATATAGTAATAAGTACTGTGACAAAGAATTCAAAATTCAATTCTAGCTATGGAAAAAACAAGAATAGAAATTTAACACAAAATGTAAACTAAAAAGAATACTATTCAAATCTAAAGCTAAGCTTTAAGCTTTTTGTGAAAAATATATGTCTATATAACTATTTATATGCTTATATTTTTTATCAATCTAACTTTTTTGAATACTTAATTTTGTGATTGTGAATTTAAATCAAAGATATATTATATATTTCATGTTTATTTAATTAAATTTATTTTCTGCAATTTAACTAAACTCATCGTTAGTTGAATCCCTAATCCAATGACCAAATATTTTGATTTTTGACCCAATCAATTGTTAGATTGATTTTAAGTTACTATTTTTTCATGGATGCCAAAAGTTATTTCCAAAAAGTAACAGAACCCAAGTTCTCCCAAGAATAATTGTACTCTGCTTTAACTATCATGCGAATATAATCTTGTTTGTATATGCATGAGTTCATGTTGGGATGAGTTTTATACTTATATCAATTTCATTAGACCCAAAAAATCGTCTCATGTTACTTAAATCATAAATCATAAATTGAAATGAAATTTTGATAATTTTGTGGAGTAATAAAAAACTATATAGCTTATATACTCATCCTGTCTCTTGTGGACGTTGAACCTTCTTTCCAATATTGAACAAAACACTAATTTAAACTCTTTCTTTACCATTAAAAAGAAAGAAACAGAAGGAATTTTTAAAAAAAAAAAAATATATTGAATTGAATTTTATTATTACCAGCCAATAGAGGAACCCTATGCCATTTGCCTTCACCATATTGTTGTATGCATTTCTTAAGCAAGTGATCCTCTTCTTCAGTCCATGCAACTCCACCC
>JASCZI010151829.1:5964-19070 GCA_036250425.1 Stylosanthes scabra | reverse complement strand
CCTAATCTCTTAGTAACTTAGTTTCTAATTACCTAATCAAAAGCTAATCTCTTAGTCAATTAATCAAATAACTAGATGAAGATCTAAATCCGATTCTAATCCTTATAAGTCTCAAAAGTGATCCTAGATTAGATTAAATGTCACTCTATCCAAACTAGTTCTAATCCAATTTTAACCCATAGAATTTTAGTTGCATAACAATTAGCTTGACTATCTCTAGCTAGACCTAATCATTATGTGATTCAATTTCCAGCTAGCATAGACTAATAGATCTCTCAATCTAATTAATCTAGCCCTAGACAAGTTAAGAACACCTCTCAGTGATTCTAAACTATTGGGATGAAGAACGGAAAATTAAATCATGCATAGAAGATAATTGAAAATACCTCAATGAATTAATAATCGAATATACATAGTTGACTACCTCATGCTGGGTGAACAGAGCTCCTCACCCTTAACAATGGAGTAGTTTAGCCTTGCATAATGAAAACTAGATCTAAGAATAATGGAAAACTACATCTATTTTTTTTAAAAATTTAAACAATTTGATAACTAAGAAGACTGAGAATTATTAAATGGAAACCAAATAGAAGTAGAAATGCTAGGTTTCCTGATGACAAACCTAAGGGAGTCAAAAAAAAAATTACTGAACACTGAATTATTCCTCTTCACAACGTTATTTCTATTCATGACAATAATAATAATAATAATAATAATAATAATAATGCGAAATAGAGGGGAGTAAGAAAGTTTTTAAATTTGAATAAAAAATTCATATATTTAAATAGGGGCCACAAATATCTTTATGGATATGTTACATCTTTCAGGAATGGATCAAACATCTTGAAAACTCAGATAGTACCCAACATACTTGGTCCGGCTCAACCACCATACTTAATAAATGCGAAGTTCTCACATGCCATGTCTTGTACGTAGCAAAAGGTAAACTATTTGAAAATGAAACTATGATAAGTATTCTGGGATTGGGAATACAAAATTTTTCCTTAATCATGAAAAAAATATAGCAACTGCTTTATTCTTTTTATTTTTTTGGACTAGGGTAAGAGCCCAACAAACTAACCCGAACCCAATAAGAGAACCCAACTCAAACACCCTAATTACCTGCTCCAATTTCCCAACCCGACCCGACTATGATTGGGGGGAATGAGTTACGGCAGTTTCACTTTGCCGATACCTAATTTTCTCATCTCTGTAACTCCATTTCTAGAGTTCTCATCATGTGATGGCTTGGACTTAACACCTGCTTTATTTTTATTTGCTATGGAACATAAACCTTACGGAAAAGCGGGCTTTTTATTCGAATACCCTTATTTTGAAAACTTATTATCGGATTACTCTTGTTTTGGAACAATTAACACAGCTGCTCTTGTTTTGCCGTAGCAGCTGACTTTTTTTTGACCCAGCTGACTCGGAGGCGCCAATACGATTATGGTATTTTTCTCTGGAGACGCTAACACGGATGGCGCCTCGCCAAACGAAAATGCACCACGTTGGCAGAAGCGGTAATGCAGAAGGCGCCTCTTCGTTGAAAACGATCACCATTTTAGCGCCCTTTATTCACTGTTCTTCAATCCAAACAAACTTTTATTATCCCTTTCATTTTTCATTTGTATGTCTTTCTTAATGTTTGTGTCGTTGAGAAGAGAAGTTAGAGAAAATGTTCATTAATATATAAAGTATATCAAGAGTACATAAAAAGTACAAAAAAATTTTTTGTAAATTATTTATGTGGGGAATCAATAAAAAATTATTTAATATATAAAAAATATATATATTATACTTTATTGAAAATAAATTCACCACAGAATAAAAATTATTAAATAGGTTCCTAATTAATAATATTGTGATTAATTTTTTGCAATAAAAAACTCCAATAAAACCAACATCTTATATTTATATAGGGGGCACTAGTGTACAGGTGGGAGATTGTACAGGCGTACCTTGATTTGACGTGATTAATGAGGAGTGGACAGGTATAGGCGGCTCCTGAACATGGTGTGACCAGCTAAGCATTAGAATAACGAAGCTGCGCCATCAGAGTTGCACAACACATTGGGCCCCTTGGGTTGAGCCCATTACGAAGTGGGCTGGTCCTATTATTAGAGGTGCATGTCAATATACCTCTCCATGAGATGGGTCATGGTGGCAACATGAATGGGTGCATTGCAGAATGGGTTGCGCCTCTAAATTATTGATGAAATGGGAAAATAATTTCAAACAAAGGTAAAATTTCAGTTGTGTAATTATATTTAAAGGTTTCTTGTTTTTTATTACTAGAAATTTAAATTTCAAACATTGTATTTAAATCAATGAAGATAAAATTTTAGAAAGACATTTCTAAATAAAAATAAAAGTTATTAATTTCAAATTTCATCTTTGAACCATTAAATTCACACCAAAGAATATAAAAATCTAAAAGACACTTTGCCATTAAAAATTTTGGATTTTAAATAAAAATTCTGAAATATTTTATTCACAAAATTGAAAATGAAAATTTAGTAACGAATTTTATCATAGAAACTAAAAGAAAATAAAACTTGCAAAGGAATTATTATGTAGTGTTCCAAAAATGATTTATACGGTGTGCATTTAATTTAATTTAAATAGAAAAAATGAACATCGTTTCTTTTCGTTTGGATTTTATACGGTGTGCATTTAGAAAATAAAATACAAAAAGCTTATTTATTAAAAAAAACCCTTTAATATTATAGTATAGGAAAGTTTTTCATGTTTCAACCAAAAGTAGCAGAACATCATTACCCTCAGATGTGGATCATCCAAGGCACATTAGCATGACGTACTTCTCCTGTTCGAATCAGGATTTGAAACCAAACTTCTCCTCAGGAAAATAGATGGGGCGATTCAGGTGAGATTCAATGTAGATCTAACTTTTTATTCACTCGTGGGATCTGGGCGGTCCGGGGAAGACCACCAAGGCTCCTCTCTTCTCAAGAATTCATACATCCCTTATCAAGATGGCAATGGGTTTCAATTTTCGAGTTAGAGGTGTTCACGGGTTACGGGTATCCAATTATCTACCCGGACCCAAACCAAACCGATTAAATTGGTTCAGGATCTGATGAGTAATCGGTTATAAATCGGTCCGACCAAATTATGTCCGACCTCTATTGGTTTGGGTATCGATTCTGATAGAGTGAAACCCGAACCAACCCGTATACCCGATTGCTCTTAATATTAATTTTTAAAAAATGAAAAATATGATAATATATAAATATTGTTTAATAAATTACTCATTCTAACTTCATAAACTTATGAAAAACTTGTTTTTAAGATTTGTTTCTAATTAATTTTATGGTTTATTTGTTAACATGTTTTTTTTCACATTTTTTTCAGTTTTTTTAATATTTTTTAAAATTTAATGTTTGATCGGATACCCGACTACCCGAACCGAACCAACTCGCATTTAATCCGGTTAGTTTGGTTCGGGTCCAAACATAAAAAATGAACCGACCCGCTATACAGAAATCTTTAAAACTTTATACTTTAAACGTTATGTGCATTTATAATTTAATGAGTAACTAAATATTAATATATATTTTTAAATCGATTTACAAGTTAATGGATTGAGTTTATCCAAATTCAAACTCTACTTATTTAATAAGTCGAGATCGATATAGCTCATGAGTAGAGGTGTCAAGCGGGCGGGCGGGCGGGCCAAATACGAGTCAGCCCGTCCCGAACGACAGGTCGAAATCTGAAAAACGAGTTGGCTCGTATTTTAAACGAGCCAAAGAAGTACCAACCCGACTTGACTCGTCCGAGTTAATGAGTTAGACGAGCTGACCGCCTGACCCGTTTAGCTCGTTTTTTATTTTATTTTTTAAAAAATAAAAATTACTATATAATTTTAGTTTTTTTTAATTTCATATCCACACAAAATAAAAAATATTTATCACATATGAATATATTTTTCATATTAAATTATATAAAAATTAAAAAAAGTTAATTAAAAATTAAAATTTATGTAACAAAATATATTTTATATATTAAAAAATAGGAAAAACGAGTTAGATGAGCCAATCCGTGCCCGCTCGATCCGAACCCGTCTAACTCGCGAGTTATACGATCCGAGTCAAATTGGCCCGCTTTTAAATGAACTGTAATTTCAGTGGCTCGACTCGCCCACATTTACGAGCGATCCGAATCGACTCGCGAGTCGCGACTCGTTTTGACGGCTCTACTCATGAACTAACTTGACTAAATTCCAATCTTATCGACAGGTGACCGTGACACATCAGCAAAATGCAAAAGATCATGCACCCTCAATGGGTTTTCACTCCCTCTTAAACTTTTTTTTTTCTTTTTTGTTTTTGATTAACTCTACCACCTTAGTTTGATTCTTTTATAACTTAAAGCATTTTGAACATTTTCTCCCAACATCATTTTTTATTACTTTTCTTAACATCACATACGGTCCATGCAATTGCTTTTCACCTAAACCCAATAAAATAACCCAACAAGGCTTTCTTTATAAATGGCCCACGCTTGATTATTAAAACAAAAAAGATTGCCCACCTCCCTTTGGCCCAATCAAAAACAGCCACAATCTTGATCAGCTTGCTTTCCCCAAATACGGCTCCGACGCCATCCCCGACAAGCACTGCAACGACCTGTCCCTATGCTCCCCACTTCAAGTATCAGCTACCACGTGTTGCACATCCTGCGACTAAATTGGAATCTCTGTACACCTGTATCATTTTAAGCCTGTACATTAGAATTCTCTTTATATTTATATTAACTAGAAACTTAAATTTTTTTTTATAAATAATTAATATTTGTTGTATAATAAAAATACATATTTAAATACTCATACTCCTTAATATCTATAGTATTTGACTGATAAAATAAAAATAATATTATTATACTAGTTTAAGAGTTTAACAAAATAAAAATAATATTGTACTAAAGGATGCTCTTATGCGTATAATAATATTATTTTTATTTTGTTGAAAATTTTTTTATTGCAAACAAATTAATCCCAATACAGTCACAAAAAAAATTAATCTCAATATTATAAATTAAAAACTTATTTAATAGTTTTTATTATTCGGTGGTTAATTTATTTTCGATAAATTATAACGTATATTTTTTATATATTAAATAATCTTTAATTCATTGCTAATATAAATAATGTACGAGTGATTTTTATTTAATTGACGGTATATCTTTTTATGTACTATAAACGTACTCTGTATATTAACACCCACTCTTAAACATTTCTCTAACTTCTCTTCTCAACGAGACAAACACTAAGAAAGGCATACAAATGAAAAATGAAAGGGACAATAAAAGTGTGTTTGGATTGAAGAACAGTGAGCAAAGGGTGCTAAAATGGTTATCATTTTCAACCAAGATGCGCCTTCTACATTGCCGCCGCTTCTGCCAACGATAGCGCATTTACGTTTAGCGTCTCCTGCCACGAGGCGCCATCCGTGTTAGCGCCTCCAGAGAAGAATACCATAAGTGTATTGGCGCCTCCGAGTCAGCTGGGTCAAAAAAAAAGTCAGCTGCAACCGTGATAAAATAGGGGCAGCTGTGTCAATTGTTCCAAAACAAGGGCAATCCTAGAATAAGTTTCCAAAACAAGGGTATTCGAATAAAATAGCCGGAAAAGCGACAAAAATTGTTAAATAGATAACTTAGGTAAGGAGATGTGATAGAAATAATTCAATAGTACTGAATAATTGATTGATATTTGATAACCGAAAAACACCACTATTCCTGTTTCTGTTTCATCACTGCCACCATTATTTCCATCACCCACATGGTTCCCACTATCCCCTTCCGCCATGTTCCCACCAACTACTTCTGAGCTTTCATCTTCCTCCTCGAACTGATCATTGTACCCTTCGGGCCAACCACCACTCCCCTCCTCCAAACCTTTTACTTCATCTTCCATTCTGTGGTTTAGTTATGCAACCCCAAAATGCAGACCCAAATCACCGGTTCCTCTAACTCCACCCCTTCCGTGAGGATGGAAACTTCCTTTACATGTTTTCCACAGCTCCTCAACCCCTTCTCTGGCGGCTCACTCTTCCAACTCCGATATTCTCCTTTCTACTCTTTTGAAACAATCCAAGTGTGGCTCTACGCTGATGAACCCTAATTTTACACTTTCATGTATCTATTTGACCCCAATTTGCAATGCGAGATTCCTAAATTGCCCTCTGTTTTTCACGTTTAATTACATTGTTAATTAACTTGATTACACATTTCATAGCGTGTTTTATTGACTTTTCTGTTTCGCATTTGCCTCTTGATGAGGATTGCACTTTCAAATAATCCATTCAGCTTGGTCAATGCTGACCGTGTGTATTAATTTCATTGGCTATTAAATCGTTAGCCATCAAGCCACTGAATTCTCCGTGCCACCACAGACGGCACCAAATAAAGATAGTTTAATTTGATTTATCTCCCCCCTTATATAAAGAGCGTATATAAAGAAAACAAAACTTGATGTTAATTAATTACTCTTTGCTCTATGGCCATGAGAACAGAGTTCACCTCCCATTCAATAGAAGGCTTTGACTTCAATGGGAAAAGAAAATTCTGGTTCATCATGAGTTAGGTAAAAAGATTCTGCATGGACGGTGCAGATTGAATCCTACGAAAATATGAGAATTAAGGGATCTTCCATGATATTGTGGAAATTGCACAAAGGCCACACATGACATGGCAAAGATAAATGATTAGGCGCGTGTTTCAATGCGTGAATAGTAAACTAAGAGTTATTGGACCTGTGGGCTTGGATGAGGAAAAATAAAAGAGGCCATCTTCAATCTGTTGATTTGGGCTGTAAGACGCCCCGTTGTGATAGGAAATAAGGGTGCAACAATTGTATTAGATGTACCCCTCATTTGCCGGAGAGGGCATGTGGTAGTGGAAAAACCACATTGTGTGGGATGATGAGTGGCGTATCTTTTATTTAAAAAAGTCAAAATAGTAAATACATTATAAAAGTAAAAAAATCAACATGGTAAATAGACAATAAAAAGATAGGAAGATGTTCAGGTGTCCGGCGTATCAAATGTTCCATTTGTTCTAACCATTGATCTTAATCATAAAATCGTTGATCTTAATAAAAAAGTATTTTATTATTGAAATTAATTTAAGATTAACGGTTAAAAGCACTGGAACATTTAATACCCCGGAATACCTGAACACTTTCAAAAAGATAATTCCCCACTATATAAAAAATGGAGTAATAAATTGATTACTTGACAAGATATACAAAAAAAAAAGGGTAGTAAATTAGTTATTTGATAAGTATCTAACTTTAATAGTTAATAAATATCTAATTTAATGAATAAACATAAATACCCATGAAAAGTAACATGAAAATTCTAAAAAAATAAAATAAAAATATCATCACACTTTATCTATTTTTATTTCATATTTCTACTATATAAAAAGAGAATAGTAGTAGTAGATTATTTACTTAACAAAGTATTTAACTTTAATGGTTGACAAGTGTCCAATTTAATAAATATCAATGAAAATTAATATAAAAATAAAAAATTATGAAACTCATTATACTTTATCTATTTATTTTAATATTAATATTATAAGAAAAGTAAAACATAAATATTATTATACTACATATTTTTATAACTTAGTATGATAAAATAAGAATACTAAATCATTTGTTACCGACACAACGTGTGGGTTGTATTCTAGTATAAGTAAAATGAGCAAATAAAAAAAAACTAAACCTTTTTTACTTAAAAATAAATTTGTTTTTTTTATAAAAGCTTCTCTGAACAACCCCTAAATTATTTTTATTTATTCAATAATACTAGGTAATTAATAAAAATTCAGCCAATAATAGCCAACAACTTAAATTGAATATTCTATTTCTTTAGGTTTCGGATGTTCTATGAATTTCATTGTGGATATTCTATAAACAAAGATTAAAAGTGTCTAATTTAATAAATTGACATTAATATCCATGAAAATTAATATAAAATTAAAAAAAATAATTAAAATGGTCATTACACTTTATCTATTTTTATTTTAATATTAATATTATGAGTAAAGCAAAACATATATATTATTATAATACATAATTTTGTAACTTAGTATAATAAAATAAGAATACTAAATTTTGTTACCTTCGCAACGCTTGAATTGTATTCTAGATAGGTTAACATATAATATGGAGACAACTAGGAATGACAATAGATCAAATCGGGAGAAATATTTAAGTACCCATATCTAAACCTAAATTTATAAATATCTAATTTTGACTCTCATACCAATACCAAAACTCACAATTATATACTGCCATATACACGAATCCATCGATATCCATAACATAAGTAAGTTATTTAATTTACTCAATTGGATTGTTCATTAGGTAATAAAATTTCTAAGAATAGTTATATTGTGTAAAAAATTAAATCTGTTGTTATTTTCGTTTCAGAAAGAAGGAAAAAAGATGATGATATGTTTATATTTAAGGTGAATTGCCTTTTTTGATTTTTATCCATGAAACGAAGAATAATGTGATTTTTTTTTTTGGTTTACAATAATATAATATTTTAAATGAAATCTGAAAATTTGTCAAAAAAAAATGCAATCTGAAAAGAATTTAAATTTGGAGGAAAAAAGGGTTTCACCATAAGCTGTGAACATGTAAATTATGGATCAAGTGTCACCAAGACAATTAAGACAATTATGGATCATTGAGAAGAGTATACTAAATAAAAATATATGTGTTAGGCCCGATAATTCACCCAAGGTTAGTCCCTTTTTTGGTTCAATACTTAGTCTAGTGTTAGGCCCTTCTTTGGCCCAATTAACTTTGTCTGACATCACACATTACTCATGTAATTAATGATTTTAAAGTGATCCACGTGATCCTAATTCCTAACAAATGTTTAACCTTATTCTTACCTATTTGCAAAGTCACCCTTCTAAATGAACCTATTATCCCAAATCTCCCCGGTCCTTATTCTTTCCCCGTGTAAGAATTATCCTTCAATAGAAATCACCTCCAATAATAATGAAGACACAACCACATCAGAAGACAATCCTTATTTCAGAGGTTGCTTCTCTATCAACTTCAGTGTCTTAATCCAAATTACTCGACCCACAAACGCAGCGTTCGAAGAAGTTAAATTTTCTTCTACTTCTTCAACTACTAAAGTCAATGAATCGTTCTTGGTTCCCTCGAACGCCCTATGTAATTGGACACAAAATAACATGTTCTTGCATGAAATCTTCTCTTCACATAGACCAAGTCGCAAGAGAAACGATTATTCTAAGTTATGATGAAGAATGTGACTCCAACATGTGGGAGATTAACGTGAACCTTCATGTTACCATACATGTTCTTACTTGTAATGGTAATAATAATAATAATGCTATTGTTGTGGCAACCAAACTCGTGAATCTGTTGCCGAGACCAAAAATTGAAGAATGTCGTGATTTTGTGGAGCAACAATGTGCTATTTGCTTGGAAGAGTTGTGGCAAAATATTGATGGTTCAAGTGCAGAGGTTGTTGGTATAAATTGCTCACATGTTTTCCATGAACGTTGTATTTTTCGATGGCTCATGCGTTGTATCAACCTTAAAGCATCTTATACTTGTCCTTTATGTCGCGACTCCATTATTGATTCAACTTCAGAAGGAGATGGAGGTTTGAGGCATGATCACTAGCTACTAGATTCTAGAATAGGAGTTTTGTCAAATTTTCTTGTATTTTTAGCATTCTAGTGATCTTTTAAGCTTTCTCTTATTTCTTTAACAAGAACTAATAGTTTGTAATAATATATTAGTTTTATGTGTTAATAAATTCAACTAGTATTTGACCAAGTTTTCTATTTTTTTTTTACAATTTAACATCTAACGAAATTGAAAACTTATAATTAAAAAAAAAAAAAAAACCTATCTATTTTCAGGATTAGGACTGTATGTATCGCAAATATTGGAGTTCTACTTCAAGAGTGGAAAAAAGAAAAGAGAAGAGGACTATTTTGTAAATATATTAAATTGAACAACAATTTTATTTGCACACCAAAATCAGCCACCTGTGTATAATGCACATTAAAATATAAAAATACATACTAAAACTATTTAAATTACACATGTATTTTATATTTCATTACGTATTATACACTGGTGGCTGATTTTATGAACATCTAGCATAACCCAAAATATTCAAAATTGATCTTACTGGATCGTCAAGCTATCTAACGTATAATGTCTTATCCTCCTTTTGTTTTCTCTTTAAATTGGGCGTTGGAATATGTTACACCAAAACTTGGGAGGAAGTAACAAATTGGTAAGACTCTTGTTAGCTAACTTTTAGAAAATGATAATAATCCTGTAAAAAAACATAGAAAATAGATGACAAAAGTATCTAAATCCAGTATTTTATGAGTAACGCTAGGAAGCCAACGTTACGAAGCCCATGAGTATAATTAGAAAAATAGTGGGTGGTAAAAGAAGAAAGAGAAAAGAAGGAAAAAACCTATTAACCGCCTATTGACTAACAAACTATGAGCTCCCTAAACTTTCTATACGTATATCATCCATGTCAATATGTCAGGTGTTACCTATTGACATGTCATTATTTTATTACATGTGACTAAATCATAATGTGATATGTGGCATTAACAAACATTACCGTTACCGATCTCAAAGACCACTTTGGGTTTACTCGTTCAATAGTTGAACCAACGACTTGCAAAGTGAAAATAAAGTATCATATGATTAATTAAGCAAGCATCCAAATGAATCATCCGCAGGAGAATATAACTTCACAAAACTAATACTTGCGATAAAATATTTGGGGTTCTAAAATAAATGAAATAATAGAAGTCTACACAAATGAAACTATTCCAATCCAGAAACAAGCCAGATACAAAAATTTTAAGTGACTACTAGAAGCTATCACTAATTTGGCTTTTGATGTTTTATTCAGCACGGGATTGGCCTGCTCTGGATGAGAGGATGATACCAACAATAAGGCCATAGAGAGCCAGAGCTTCAGCGAAAATCAATATCAGAATCATTCCGACGAACAACTTCGGCTGCTGAGCATTAGCCCTGAAAAAAGCAAGAGTAGCCTAGCCTTAGTCCTCGGCCTCAAAGGATTCTCTAATATATTTGCATATATTGTATGCTATGGTATGTTTAAGAGACTAGAAGCATGCATTGGAAGCTTGCACACATAGTGATTATGAAAGAGAAAGATGACAAGGAACAAGAATTCATCATGGTGTAGAGATACAGCCCAGAGGTGATAATAAGAACCAAAATGAACAGTCTCAACAAGTAAAGAAGCCATACATCGACGAACTATGCTACGTGTATACTAAAAATCAATCATTAAATTAATCACTCGTATGGAATATATATTAGAACACAAAATACACATTAAAAACGTGTTGAACAACAATATTTGTCATTCAAACGATAACCATTGGATAAACAAGTGAAGTGATGCAACAATATTCATCTAGCTGAACCGAGCCCATTTGATTGGCCAAAAGTTCACCCCTTCTGCAGAACTAATGTTGACAAAAACAAGACACAACAAATTTCTTAAAATTAAGCACTTGTACAGCAGAACTGGAAGCATTTCATCGGAGAGCCAATATTTGTAAAAAAGCTTTAAAGAACATAATAAAGACAGCACATGATCATTAGACAATTGATGTAAATACAAATATGAAGATGCAAATTCACATCATCAAGGTTGTCAAACTTGCAAGTCTAAGTAAAGTCGTGGAGCTCAATTAGACTACAAGTTTCTCTGTCATGAATTTTTTTAAAAAAAATATACATCATACATAAGATATATTTACTCAAATCTAAGCATTCAAAGTTAACAATTTCACCACAAAATACATAATAAACTAAACCAACATTCTTAGAGTCTTAAACATCCTGAAAAAATGTCTAAACAATTCAAAATCATTCAACACAAGTATTCCACGACCATAAATAAAATCCTTAACTCTAAGTCTCCAAACAACCACAATCATATCATATAACTCAGAATTAGACTTGATTGAGCTAGTAAACAAGTAAAAAACCGTGTTCTTGAGAAGATTACACAAAACAAATGGATCCACAACTACTTGTAAACATGTGCAGCAAGCATGGTTAGCATAATAGTTACTGATGAATTGCATAACAATAACTATCATATGATATTAGAATTGAGATTAGGTGGGCCTAACTCAACCCCAAAAGCTAGCTCATGGGGTGAGCGATGCCTCACACTTATGTTCTCTCAAGAGTCCATATCCTTCGTAGATGTGGGACTTGTAATACACCCCCGTCACGCCTAGGGATGAACGTCTAGAGCGTGAACATGAATTGGTGGGTGACTCAACAACATGAGATCGGATAGGCTCTAATACTATTAGAATTGAGATTAGGTGGGCCTAACTCAACCCCAAAAGCTAGCTCAAGGGGTGAGGGATGCCTCGCACTTATGTTCACTCAAGAGTCCATATCCTTCATAGATGTGAGACTTGTAACATATGATCACTATTTTCAAGAGTATGTTATGCTTATTTAGCTAACATTAGCATTCAGCTTATCAGCAAATGATCCAGAGTAAGCATGTACAGAAATGACTTATTTATTTACTATTTAACTTCTTGAGTTAACTGCTAAAAAGAACCACGTGAAAAACTATGACCGACAAAAATCATCATAAAAGATTTGAACACCAAAAATACCATGAAAAAATCAAAATTATGACAAAAGTAACCAATAATTAAAGTTTGGTTATTTTTGTAGCAATTTTGAATCCTTCGAGGTATTTTTGTCCATCTTCATGATTATTTTTGTGGATCTTAGAATCTTTGGGGTTATTTATTTATAGTTAACTCTTAATTTCTTTGTCCAATCACTGAAGTAGAGTTGGCGCCACAGGGATCAAAACAAATACCTGACGCCAGCGTCACCAACAATTCCGATGGCCATGCCGGCGGAGAGACCGGCGAGGCCACAGGCGAGGCCGGAGGACAAGTGTGCGTAACCATCGAAGAGATAGTAGGACTTAGCCTTAGGATTAATGCCAGTGCTGATGATAACTGCAATG
>JASCZI010151828.1:0-11464 GCA_036250425.1 Stylosanthes scabra | reverse complement strand
ATCGAAGCAAGTTGTCAGTACATCCTGGATCCACCAAGATGTATCAAGATTTGAAGAGGATGTTTTGGTGGCCCGGAATGAAACAAGAGGTCGCGAAGTTTGTGTCTAAGTGTTTGATCTGCCAGAAGGTGAAGGTTGAGCATCAGAAACCATCGGGATTATTGCAGCCACTTGAGGTTCCTCAGTGGAAGTGGGAAGGAATATCCATGGACTTCGTGTCAGGACGTCGTAAGACGAAGGCGGGGTATGATGCTATTTGGGTGATTGTGGATCGGTTGACTAAGTCCGCGCATTTTCTACCGATGAGAATGACAGATTTGGTAGAGAAACTTGCTGAACTATACATTAAGGAAGTGGTGAGATTGCATGGGGTGCCAACAAGCATAGTTTCGGATCGCTATATGCGATTCACTTCAAGGTTCTGGGGAGCTTTGCAGAATGCTTTTGGTACTCAACTGCGCTTGAGCACGGCGTATCACCCTCAGACTGATGGTGAATCAGAGCGAACTACCCAAACTTTGGAGGATATGTTGAGAGCTTGTGCGTTGGATAGTCACAATACTTGGGATTCCTGTTTACCGTTGATAGAGTTCGCGTACAACAACAGTTATCACTCGAGCATTGGCATGGCTCTGTACGAAGCTTTATACGGTAGGAAGTGTCAATCTCCGCTGTGTTGGTACGGAACGGGTGAAAGGATAGTTATTGGGCCAGATTTGGTTGAGAGGACGACGGAGCAAATCAAGAGAATCCGAGCAAGAATATTGGAGTCCCTGAGTAGGCAGAAGAGTTATGCGGACAATAGGCGAAGGCCGTTGGAGTTTGCAGTGGGAGATCATGTTTTCTTGAAGGTTTCGCCACTTACCGGAGTCGGTAAGTCAATTAGGGCAAAGAAGCTTGATCCGAGGTATTATGGACCTTTTGAGGTTTTGGAGAGGATTGGGCCAGTGGCGTATCGACTTGCATTGCCGCCGAACTTGTCGTATATACATAACGTATTTCATGTATCGCAGTTGCGAAAGTATGTGGGTGATGACAATCATGTGATCAATCCGGATGATGTGCACGTGAACTATGATCTAACATTGAATGGACTTCCGATGGAGATTATGGATCGTAGTGTCAAGAAATTCCGCGGAAAGGAAATTCCGTTGGTGAAAGTGCGATGGAATCATGGAGGGGTGGAAAAGTACACTTGGGAGAAGGAATGGGAGATGAAAGAGCACCATCCGTTGTTGTTCGTAGGTAAGGTTTAAATTTTGAGGGCAAAATTTTATTTAAGGGGGGTAGAATGTGACGCTCTTAAAAATTAAATTAAGGTAAATTAAATACGATTAGGATTAATTGGAATAAAATCGGTACACACCCTACTGGGTTGACCCAACTGGGTCAAGTGAGTGAGATGGGTCACAAGGACTCAACAGCCACCCACTCAACCAACACAACACAACACAACACACATAACACAACAACAACAACACCATCGACACTCTCTCTCTTTCTCTCAACTCTCTCACTCTCACACCACCAACACTCACCTTCCAAGCACTACAACTCACTCATTGGAGCTCCGATCGCTACACCGTCGCCGGCTACGCGAAGCTCACGTCCCCACCTACGTATACATACTAGTATTAAGGTATGGGTATATCTAGTTGTAGTTAAATTCTCATTCTTCTCCATTTCTTGGGTATTGAGTTGGTTTTTGTGGATTCCATGGAAATTCCATGAAATAGGGGACACTAGACATAGATTGAAGCCAAGGAGGCAACAATTGAGCTAGTGGGGTTGGAGAATTGAGTGAAGAAGCTTAGGGTTCATAGCTTTTGGGAGGTCTACAAGAGGTACGGAGTAGGATTCCTTAGTTTAAAACTTGTATCTATGTGATTTCTTGAGTTGCATGCTTGAATTGTTCGTTTGATTGTGAATTTGCATGTGGATATATGTTTGCATGAGCTTGTTGATGATGAATTGTGTTTTAAACCATGGATTGAGTAGATAGGAAGTGGATTGGAAATGATTGAGTTATGAAATTGAGATTAAATGATGATATGTGATGAATGATGGAATGGTATGGTTTGGTTGAGGATGTGATTTCGAGATGGTAAGTGAATTGGATGAAATCTTGGCTGAAAATGCAGGTTTCTGTCACGAAGGTATCAAATCGACTCATTGGGCCTAATCTCTTCAAAATCTTCGAATTTCGTAGCCACCGAGTCGATTCGGTTTTCCTCTGAACTGATTCGTTTTTGGGCAGAGACCCAAGCTTAAATCTTAAATCGATTCGTTTGTAGATCGAGTCGACTCTGAAGAGAATTTCAGAAAATGAAATATTGCTAAGTGTTTTGAGTCGATTCTGATCTGGGCAAACCGATTCGTTTTTAAACAGAGAGTAAAAGGCTTCTCTTAAATCGATTCGCACTTCCTTTGAGCCGATTCTAGAAAAGGTTTTCTCAAGAGACAATTGAATAAGGACACTAAATCGACTCGAAGTGAGGGTGGAACCGATTCGTTTTTGGACAGTGGCTAAAACTAATTTCTTAAATCGATTCGCCACACTAGCGAGTCGACTCGAGCTTTCAGACTTAGAAAGTTTTAAGAACTTGCATTTGAGCGAGTCGATTCGGTTAGGAGGGGAATCGATTCGAAGTCCTTTTACACATTTTTAACAGAATTTGAACTACAGGTCGAGTCGATTCGGGAGGTATTCGAATCGATTCAGACCTTCTTAAATTTTGAAAACAGGGAATCTGAGAGGAGGTATAAGGTGATCCACTTCCTAGACTACTTGAATTCCTTTTTTATAAAATAAGAACCGTGAGCCTGGGTCTAAGAGGGGTCAGAGGACTAAAGCTCGGCTTACGGCGACAACGGACCATCGGGAGTAGTAAGTGATTGTGGGGTTTTTGTTTCCACGTGGGACAAAAACTAACATTGCGGCTTACGGTAGCGGCAGGGGGGCCTCCTGCCAACGTCTCGGCTACCAACCTAGGTTTTAGTCAATGAAAAGAGAAGGGAACCCCCATATATATATATATATATATATATATATATATTATGAGATGAGATGAAAATCGTTTACGATTGGGGCGGCTGATTAGTCTTTCGGGGAAGTAAGAACGATGGTTGTCCGGAGCTAGTACCGGACCGGTCGGGATTAGCTATTATAACCGACCGGATGAGCTCATCTTAGCCTATAGGAAATTAGACATCCATCATCTGCATATTTTGTGACATTGGTTGGGTGTGCCTAATTGTTATATCATTGTTTCATGCTAATTGTGTACTTGACTACTTTAATT
Organism: Stylosanthes scabra; assembly: GCA_036250425.1. Classification (NCBI taxonomy): domain Eukaryota; kingdom Viridiplantae; phylum Streptophyta; class Magnoliopsida; order Fabales; family Fabaceae; genus Stylosanthes; species Stylosanthes scabra. The sequence goes on along the minus strand of JASCZI010151828.1, from coordinate 8,162 downwards.
ACTTGTTCTTCTTGTATACGTCTTGTGTGATGACCCTTGAAGTTAGGTATATATTAGAGTTAAGCTTGGGGCGCTTGTTCCATACTGGGAACCCCATGAATTTGTGGTTCTCACTCCGTTGTTGTTGAAATATTTCAGATGCAGGTGGTGACTAGCTGTCCGGTTTGTTGGGCTAGAGCTATGGAGGCTTGACTCTAGTCTTGTGTTGTTAATGGCTACTGGATAGTTAGAAAGCTTTTGTTGTAGGCATGACTATGTATTAAGAGAAGAATTGTGTAACCTGATAACACTGGTAGTATGTGTGTTGGGGATTGATTCGGTACTCTGTTGATTAACGCTGCGTACTCTGTGATACATGTTAATATTATATATGTGTTGAATTTGGCTCTTCGTTATGTCTTTCTTCTATTCCTTAGCATCTTGTCTTAGTTTCCTTTGCGTATCAAAAATTGTAAATACCTTGAGTTCCACCAGCTTAGACTTAAGCTATGTGGTGGAAGCTTGGGGTGTTACAACTGTCAAACCGGTTGGTTCAGCTAAGTCATGTAGACCGAAGGCTAATCCGGCTACAAAGATGCTACTCCGGCTAACGGTTCAGAGGAACGAACCGGTGAGATGCTAAGAGCTATGAGATGATGTGATGGTTATGTGCCAAAGCTAAGGAAAGGCTAAAAGCTAAGGCTAAGAAGAGCCGAGTATAAGGGCTGGGTGTTATCCCGCTTGTCTGAGAATGAAAGCTGAAAGGCTAGCTACCTGAAAGGCTATGATGATCATCCTGTTCCCCTGTCGATGCGGTTTCTTGCTTTATAGAGCTTGCTGGTGACGGGATCCTCACCATGATTATTGAGAGTACCAAGGGTACATTATGCCACCAGTTCTAGCTGAAGGAACTTGGGTGTGCCACATGTTCTAGCTGAAGGAACATGGCCGCTTTGGGTAGCTGAAGCCCACGACATTCGACAGTGGTGAACCATACTTGGGCTTGATCCTAAGTAATCGTCGGGTGCGGGAAGTAAACCGACGCATGAGCTCATGGCCTGCATTTAGGAACAGCCATGCATCATATTGTGTATTGCATTTGTGTGTGATTGCATTATTGATTGTGTGTGCTTTACTTCTGCTTTAACTACTTGACTACTTCCTACTTGCTACCTACGTGACGTCAGCCCCGAGGATAGATTAGTTGCCCTCATGATACCCCAAGCTGGGAACCTTAGGTTCTCACCCCTTTCTTCTTACACTACGCAGGATTCTTTCTCTCTCTCCTCTATCTCTCTTCGCAATGAGGCCGATTGCTCCTTTCTCTCCACGACCAGCTGCGTCCCCTAGCTCATCTGCTTCTTTGGGATCCGTTCGCAGTGTTCATCGGGAACGCTCGCGTTCGCCACGTACGCCTTTGCCACCGATGGCTCCGGCTCCGGTTCCAGGCCCCGTGTATCCTGTGTCGCGTACACCCATGTGCGACGCCCGACGCTATCGTAGTCTCTTCCCTCGTCGTAGAGTGACACCGCCCACACCTCCTCCTTCTTCACCTCCGCCGAGTGAGGATGAACCATCTACCAAGACGTACGATCCGGCAGCAGAGTTGGTGGGAGACCCCGATGAGCCGTACGTTAATGAGCGAGTGCTTCACGGAGCCCCCGAGGCTTACTATTCTGACGCATCGTATGGATCGGAGCGCGAGAGCGCGAGTACCGATTCGGCACCCTCTAGCCATCATTCTTCTGGTAGTTCCTCTGGGAGCGTATCTCTGGGTTACGGATCTGCCTCGAGCGGATCGGCTAGCGACGGAGCATCGGATGATAATCTGGTGAACCGTTACTTTGCCGGGACATTCCCTCCGCCTTAGGATGGCAGGTGTTTAGGTTGGTAGTCTTAGTGCCTCACGAAACTGTTAGCACAGTACGAGGACTAGGCTAGTTAGTCAGGATGGACTTAGCTAGGTGACCTTTGCTGGGGTCGAGTTCATTCCTGTAGGGTGTTTATTCGTGTTGTACTCTCTCCCTCCTGTATTTCTTTTGTTGGTCGGTTGTTGCCAGTGGCACTTGTCCCTTGAGTCTGCGAACCCGATTAAGGAAATTTAATTCCATGTTTACTATTTGTTTCTTTATATATATATATATATGTGTGTGTGTGTGTGTGTGTGTGTGTGTGTGTGATATTTAAATGTTTAACTTGTTTATGAATTCGAAGGATAATCTGCTGCTACCGTTACGTTACAACTCGACAAGCTTGTAAGTTTTGGAATTTTTAGAGTTAGGTTTTTAGTGACATTTCGGTCGTACGTGTGATCATGACATACTGAAAGTCGGGGTGTTACACTATGCTTGTTTGATTGAGATATTTGTGCTTATGTTTGCCAAAAGTGGCTTAAGATGCCTTAAGGCCATTCGGCCGTGTGCTTGATGAAATAAGCTTTGATGATAAAAAATTATGCTTGCTATGATTGTGCTAAATGGCCGAGGGTTTCCTCAAGTTTGGGCAAAAATGTAATAACTAAAAGATTTACTAAAATATATAATGAATCGGTTATAAAAGATTAGTAACTCAAAGTGAAAATAAATATGTTTCTAAGCTAAGGGCAGAATGGTAATTAAATGTGTTTTATAAAATTTCCAGAATTAAAGTATTTAAATAAATGTGTTTTAAAATAGTTTTAACCTCGGAAGTAAAAAGAAATAAGCTTTAAAGTGGCTTAAAGTATTTTTACTAGTTTTGGGGTAAAAAGGGTAAAAGTGTCATTTAATAAAAGTTATTTTCAAAACTATTTTTAAGGGGACTTAGTATGTGTCTAATGAACTTAAATATAAAATTTCACCTTAAAATAATAAAGTTAACTTAGGTAAATAAATTAATTACCAAGACTAGTTAAAACCGAAACGGGTATAAGGGGTCCAAGGGCAGTTTCGTCATTTCAAAAATATCTTTTGTTAAAACTGCTTTTACTGGAGATAGATAAATGTGTTAGTGACGAAATGCAACTGGTTTGACCTTCATAGGTTTTGAAACGAAAAAGTTATAAATATTTTCGTAAACTAGTGCATTTCGGTTTTTTTTAAAGGAAAACGGTAAGGGCAGAATTGTCATTTAAGTTAATATATGGCAAAACTGTTTTTACACTGGGTAGACATAAGTGTTAAAAGATAATTGGCTTTGGTTTGAGTCGAAAAGGATTTAAAATTGATTTTCTATGCGAGTTCTAGTAAACTAGTGTTATATCGGTTTTCCGGAAAAATAACTCGATAGTAAAGATGGGATTTAAATCAAGTGCCTTGATTCTGGATTTTCTCAAAAGAAATATGATTTATGATTATAAAATAAGACGTTCAAAATACATATAATAACCTAAATAAAATATCCAAAGAGAACGGTTAGTTTTAAAGCTAGCCTATATAAAAATGATGATAATTACAGTGAGAAGCTAATGAAAATTAATGAAGATAATAATATTAACGAAAGTGATAACACATAATAAAAGATAATGGCTTAAGGAAATAAATATGTTTTGGAGAAAATACATATATAGTATTTATAATACGAAAAAAGTTTTGAAACTAATAACATATAAAGATAAGTACATATGTGTATGTATATGTAAGATAAGAAAAGAAAGAAAGACTTATTTTGAGTATAATAAGTATCTTATTACAAAAGTAAAGCTAAAAGTATTTTGATATGATAATCATCTTAGTACTAAAGAATGATAAATATACTTGCATAAGATATATTTATATATATATGGTTGTAAAGAAAAGCCTTGAAAAAGGTCTAATAAGATAATGGACATAAGCTACTAAGAATATAAGCTAAGTGCAAAGATTATGAGTTAATAAAAGCTACGAAGAATGATATCCATAATCTGTTAGTCACTTAGCTATGATAGGCTCTCATAATTGAATCATATGAAACTGAGAAGTAAAAGCCTCAAGAGAATAGTAGAGCTTTTTGCACAAATATGCTACGTAATGAGAAAGCCCCAAACTTGAGCGAGTAAACCTAGATGTGACGGTTGATACCAATTCGGTTGGTCGACGAAGGTATGGGACACGGTGATCGAACCGGGTTTCTTTCTTGGGAATGGTTCATGGTTCTGGACCGGTTTAATCCCTTGAAATGGATTGGTCTGGCAACCGACCAAGTATCGGTCCTATCGGACTTGTGTCACTGTCAGACCGGTTGGTTCAGCTATGTCATGTAGACCGAAGGCTAATCCGGCTACAGAATGCTATCCGGCTAACGGTTCAATGGAACGAACCGGTGAGCGCTAAAGGCTATGCTATGCTGTGAGGCTGAAGCTAAAGCTAGAGCAATACTAATGCAAGGGTTGAGTGTTGTCCCGCTTGACTATCAGATGAGAGCCAATGCAAGGGCTGGGTATCGTCCCGCTTGACTATGAGCTAAGAGATGCAAGGGCTGGGTGTTGTCCTGCTTGACTAAGTGATAAGAGCTGCAAGGGCTGGGTGTTATCCCGCTTGTCTCAGAATTAAGCTTGAAAGGCTAGCTACCTGAAAGGCTGTAACGAACATCATGTTCCCCTGTCGATGCGGTTTCTTTGCTTTATGAAGCTATTGCTGGTGACGGGATCCACACCATATGTTTGGAGTACCAAGGGTACCGTTATACCACCAGTTCTAGCCAAAGGAATTTGGTTGTGCTACATGTTCTAGCCAACGGAACGTGGTATGCTACATGTTCTAGCCACCGGAATATGGCCGCCTTGGACGAGCCAAAGACCACGACATTCAACAGTGGTGAACCATACTTCAGCTTGATCCTAAGTAATCGTCGGGTGCGGGAAGTAAACCGACGCATGAGCTCATGGCCTGCATTTAGGACCAGGCATGGATCATACTTGTTTGCGCATTTAATTGTGTGTGTTTACCGTATTTCATTGCTTTGCTTGCTTGCCTTGCTTGTTTGTTTGTCTTGTTTTACCTTGTGTGTCTGTCTGTGTTGTCTTTCTTAGTTCTCTGTTCTGCTTCGTTATCTGCTCTGCTATCTGCTGTTACCATCTGCTCCACTTTATGCCTTGCTGCTACCTGTTACTCTACCTACGTGACGTGAGCCCCTAGGATAGAGTAGTTGACCTAGGAGTCAACGGGGAACGATAGGTTCTCACCCCTGTTTTCTTTCTTTAACCCACGCGTAGATGGGAAGTGGTGTTATCTACTATGAGTACGAGAAACGTGAGAAGTTCAAGGATTACAATATGAAAGCCGATGTTGAGCTGGGAACCTTCAGGATCAAGCGTTACCATTTTGATGATGAATCTTTCGTTCATCCTCTCCATAGTGTTCGGTTCGACCCTAATCGTCCGTACGAGATTCCGATCGAGGCGCTGATGGCTAATAAGATTCTTAGTGCTTCCAAGGACGAGAAGTCATCCACCGAAAGGCCACGTTCGTCTAGACGTCCTACACCGCACTATTCTCCGAGAACAATGCCAGTAGCCCAACGTGAACGTTCCATGTCATCTGTCAAGGGAACTCGTTCCTTCCGCCGTGGTACGGCTAGTAGCTTAGTAAGGAAGCTGAGGAGTTGGGAACTCATTCCGCCATCCGAAGGTTGGATGTGCGATGCCGATGATGAAAAGGAGATTGGAGGGATGGATCCCTCTTATAAAGAAGAGTCTAGTGAGGAAGATCCGGAGATTGAAGAAGAGGATCCGGAGGAAGTGGGAAATCCTGAAGATAGGGTTCCTGCTACACCTTCTCTGCCAATAGATATAGACGTAGAAGAGGATTTCCAAAGTTATATCGAAGAGCTAGGACGTGCTCCTGAGCCTCCTCCTCTTCGTAGCAGCCAAGCTTCTGTACCCGATGAACCAGTGGAGGTAGTTGACCGACAGCCTGCTAGTCGCGACGGATCGAGTTACAATATGTCCGAAGTCTGGCAGTCTCAGTCGTTGAGTCTGAGTTCTTAGAGTGCCTCGCTTGTTAGAACAATAGAGGCTTAGGCGTTTTGTTAGGGTTGTTGTTTAGTTTCATTCCTAGTCCCGAGTCCTAGTTTAGGAGACCTATGTATGTGACGTCAGGCCGGGAGAATCTATTAAATTTCGGTGTCTAGAGTCTGTAAGAATAATGTAGTCTTATGTGTTGTATCTATTTATATATTATCTTGGGATTTCTCCATTTATGAAGGAATCGTTATATATCTGTTGCTTGATTATATTGATTGATGCGTTAACGCTTTTCACGACAGGCTGCTATGTAATAATAAGGTCTTAGAGTATAGAAATTTTTAGGTTAGGAAATGTGGCATCTCAATCGTAGGCACTGTGCACGGTGTTGAAAGTTGGGATGTTACAGTTTGGTATCAGAGCAGTTCGTCCTTATAAAGCCTGGGGATGGACTAACTATGCTACGTTGTATACTCTGAGTGTCTGTGTGTCGAGTCCTCGTGCCTTAGGGTATCTGATGCGACGAAATCTTATGTCACAATCCGGCAAGTGAACCGAATCAAGTAATACCACTTGAGAGTGGATATCGTTCCCTCGAGGAAAGGTGGATCAAGCAATATTTTTAATCACTTCTCTAAGTAGATCCAAATAACTAATCAAAAGATTAATATGAAACTAAAGAAAGAAGCAAATAAGAACCATGCAACAACAAGTATACATATCAAGAAACACAATCTTTAATCACTAATTAACAAGAACAATTATCAAGAAAGGAGGAAATGCAAATGTAAAGAGCAAGATCAAGGAATTGGAGATATTCATCACTAATTTCATAAACCAAACTTCACCATTCAATTTCTGCAATTATTATCAAATCTAAATGAATCCTAATATAACTAAATCCTAATCTCTTAGTGGTCTAGTTTTATCTTTATCCTAATTAATCATCAATCTCTTGACTAACTAACCAAGAAAAGAGATAATGCACACATCATGATTCAAATCAACAACAATCAACAAGATTTCATGGAAAGAATTAATATGTCACATATTCAATCTCATACAAACCCTATTATTAGATTATTAAAGATTCTAATGCACATCCAATCACATGCTCATCTCTAAGTCACATGAAGAAATATGGAATGATTCTTGATTATGTTTGAATGCCTATTTTCTCAAACTCAACAATTCAAAACAAGAAAGATTCAATTACTCGTCAGTAAATCAAATCTTTAAAGAAATCATGACAAAGAATCAAACAAGAAACGAATCAATCATTTATGTGATGAAAATACAGATTCATATAAGTGCACACTCATTCAATTCATCATTTCTAATGCAAAGAACAAACGTGAAGAATGCTTCTTGAACTAGTTCATGATATTGATGTTAATGCACAACCAGATTTTATGTCACTTATCCAATCAAACATCAACAACAACATTCATAAACCATTTATTAATATGTTTAAACTCACAATCTAGAATAGAGAGTAAACCAAGTTAGAATCAATTATACCTCTCGGTCGCACTTGATTCTTGAATTGATGAACAAGAGAGATCCTTTGGATTTGATGAAGAACATGCAGATTTTGAATGGAATATTTGGTTAATCCATTAGGTTGATGATGAATAGAGCTCCTCCTCCTCAATCTCTAAGTTGTTTAGCCACTCATGATGATGAATGACTCCAAGAAAGTGATGAATGTGGATCTTGGATTCATAAAACTATGAATCTTGGAAGGATGAATGCTATGAATGTGAATCTTGAATGTATGAACATTCAAAGATTCCAAGAGAGAAAGAGAGAGTGAGAGAATTTAACTAAGAAAGAGAGAAATTGAAACTGAATTATACTCTTGATTGATTAATGGAAATGTATTACAAACAATCTAAACCTAAGTGGAACTAAATTTGATCTAAGAAATGTGTGTCTCAAGTGATAAAGTGTAATGTGTTCTAATCCTTGATGTTCCACCTATTTATAGATTTAAGATCACCTAAATGAATCACAAATTCATCTAGAATGAAATTACAAATGAAATTAAGATAAAATTACAACAAAATATCAAATCAGCATTAAAATGGTTTTGAGACTGATTTCTGGCGCCTAGGCATTGAGTTGGGTGCCTAGGCGCTGAAACAGCCTAAATCTGATGCTTGATGCTGAACTTGGCATGTTGGCACTGAGTATGGGCGCCTAGGCGCCAGTCTGGCTAGCCCTGGAGTGCTGTTGGGCGCCTAGGCGCCAGAACAGGGGA
>JASCZI010151827.1:2495-24823 GCA_036250425.1 Stylosanthes scabra | reverse complement strand
AAAAAAAAAAAAAAAAAAAAAAAAAACGAAAATAAAGATAGACACCATATTTTGTGGGGAGAGGGGTACTATTGTATTACCACTATTTCGGTTCTTTCTTAGTAAAATGGAGTCATAGTGATGATTGGTGTTTGGTGAGTAGATTTTTTTTAAGTCAGATTATTAGGTTACATTAAATTACTAAGTTTAAGTGGAGAACATTTTTTTTTTTTAATTTCCAAAGAAAACCCCAAACCAATCAGTGGAAAGTAGTAACGACGCATGGATACTAACAAACAAACAAGAGGCAGCACTACACTTGTTCTGCAGTCCAATCTCAGAGTCTATGTGTGGCTGGCTGGCAACTGGCAACAAAACAACAAATAATTATTGCAATATTCCTTTACTAAACATGCTTCTATTTCAGCAGACTCCATGTTCTTCCCTGGTCAATACCTGTAACAACGTGTTATTATAATAAAAAGGGTTATGCTATGCTATCATCACAAATCAAGATTAAAAGATTTATTTAAGACAGACAGGAAGAAAAGAAAAAGAAAGAAAGGCGAAAATCCTTATAAATAAAAAAGTAAGCAAAAGAAGGGAAGAAAGAAGCAAAGGAAGAGAGAAGGTTCTGTTCAAGATTTGCTGTCATACCAAATTGCCAGCTACCACCCTCTCACTTTCTTTTGTTTCGCTTTCTCCCCCCCACTTCTTCTCCTTCAACACTCTTCATTACACAGTTAGGTACCTTTCTATCCCTTTCTTCTTCTGCTTCTTCTTTTCTTTTCTTATTATTTTTTAATATTTACTTTATTCCTACTAGACATTGATCTTCTTTCCTCTGATTCTGATTCCGTTTTCTTCTTTGCTGTTACTACGGTTTTGTTTGCTTTCTGGATCGTGCTTTTGTTAGTGTTCTGCTGCGTTTTGGGCATATACGCATTTCTATTTGTCCATTTGTGTGAATGATTCTGTGGCCACAGTCACTACCTGTTCACGATTATGACAGTGTTTCTCTCAATCCTTTGTTTATGTTAATTTTTGCTTCATTTGTTCTCAAATCTAACTCGCCTTAACTCCAAATTTGCATTATTGTTCACAAATAAAACTTTGCTGGGTCCATTGGATGAGAGTTAGCTCCTTTCCTTATTTTCTCAGTTGTCAAAATTGGTGAAAGCATCTTTTGCTGGTTTAAGCAACTCTTTCTTTTCTTTTCTTTTTCTTTCTTTTTAATTGGCAGCTGAAATAGAAAATTTGATGAATTGGCTGTGTAATTGGCATTTGTATCCGAATAACCATAACTCCATAAGGCTAAAATTGTGATCTTATCCTTTTGTAGTTGGTGAGAATTCATAATTAACACTTGCTATTATTGTTTGTTGTCACGATTTGAATGATTTCTTCAACTAACCCCTTTTCCTTTTCCAGTATTGAGATTAATGAGTGTGAGAAACGACAAAATTGACCTGCTTTTTAGTTCTGCATAGTTCACTCAAATTGACAAATGTGGATTATAATTATTATTATTGTTACTATTTAAATAAAAATCAGTAGCTATGTGATCCTTCATTGATGCAATAAGCAATATTTTTCCTAGATGCAAGAGTGATCATTAAATACCTCTTATCACAAAACAATTTTGTTCATCACTGCATCAGCTTGTTCAGTATTGTATTATTGCTTATTACGCTTGTGGTCATCTTTTTTTCTTTTGGTAACTTAATGAGTTTGATGATTCTGAATTGCAGAGATGGACAATTTTCATTTGCTAATTGATTATCCTGGAGTTTGTGTCATTGGTTGATGCCAAGTAGAGATGGGCTTCTTATTTTTGCTTCTCTTATTGGGTTGCTTATGTTCATCTGTGCTGCCTGATGCACAAGGTACACTATCATTTTTCAAATGTTGCAGTTGAAATATTATGCATATGCTGTTTTGATCTTTTGAGAATTGCAATGTTTTAGAATCCCATTAATGTTCTTGTTTATCTCCAGGAGATGCTCTATATGCATTGAAGCAATCACTGAATGCTTCATCTAACCAGCTTACTGATTGGAATGTAAATCAAGTCAACCCTTGTACTTGGTCGCGTGTTAACTGTGACCCGAGCTACAATGTCATTCAAGTGTAAGACATTATTTATTATTTGATTTGCAAAAGATGCTGAAGCCATTAGTTTCACTGTCCACAAAAAAATATTTATCAACATTATATTATTCAGTCCCCTAACTGTATCTTCAATTGGTGCATGCATAATTTGATTTGTTGCAGTTCATTGGCATTAATGAGACTCACAGGAACCTTGACCCCAAGAATAGGAGTTCTAAAAAATCTCACCGCTCTGTGAGTATTCATAATATGACACATCTATTCAATCTTGGTCAAACTAGAGTTTTATTTCTCTATTCTGAGTACATGTGCTCACATGTAATCAGAATAGAGAAATAAATTAATTGGTTGTCAGTGAATCTTCTAATAATATGATTGGGTAGCTAGGTGATAAGAGTGGATTGTTTGTCATGCAGTTCTTTGCAAGGGAATGCCATCACAGGAAACATACCAAAAGAATTAGGAAATCTAACAAACTTGGGCAGGTTGGATTTGGAAAATAACAGATTGACCGGCCAAATACCATCTTCCTTTGGAAATCTAAAAAAGCTCCAATTCTTGTAAGTATGACAATCTAATTACTAGGTTTTATTTACATAGATATAATGAAATGCTTAATCAATATTTCTTTTTTGGGCCCGAAAACTAGGACATTAAGTCAAAACAATCTCAATGGGACTATACCAGAGTCAATTGGCAATCTCCCAAGCTTGATCAGTGTGTATGTGAAATAATGCTTTATACAATTTTATGGTTACTGCTAAGTATATATTGTTATTTTAGTAGCTGACTGGTTATTCAAACTTCTGTTTGGCAGCATGTTAGATTCAAATAATCTTAGTGGTGAAATCCCAGAGCAGTTATTCAAAGTAACTAAGTACAAGTAAGTTCCAGAAAATCAAGTTTGATTCTTGTAGCTTGATTGCTTTACGTATTCTTGTTGCTTACTATTTAATAGTGATATTTTATATAATTGGTTGTTTTCTACACCCATGAAACAAAGTTATCTTTCACAAACTCCTTTACATGAGTAATATTGTTGCACCATTCTAGCTGCGTAGAATGAAATGTAGAATGGAATGGAAATCTTCAAGAAATGGTCAAGCAAACGAGCTTAAGCTTTCATTACAAGCCTTGAACTAGGTTAGCTTTCTGATGTGTAGGCCTTTGGAGCCTTAAACACTGACAATTGTTTTCCTCCTACTTTTCCTGCTAGCTTATATTAATTGGTGATAGGTAAAAATAGAAGTTCTAAGTATCACCAATTTGAAATGTTTCCATCCCTTCTTTGTGGGTGTGTGACCATATACCATGTTGTGTTTGGAAATAATGGATAGAATATTTAATTTAGGATGTATGGGATAGTTAGATGTCTTAGAATTTTAGTACATTGCTCTATTTACACGGTTTTCCTTGTTGCAGTTTCACTGGAAATAAATTGAACTGTGGCGTGAATTATCCTCATCCTTGTGCATCTGATAATACAGACCAAGGTTATTTGATTGGAAAATTATGGCAGTCCTATTTAGTTTTGTGTTGTTACCAATCCCCCTTTCTTTTATCTCTCTTAGCAACAAGCTGATACTAATTTTCCTACATGACAGGTTCATCACATAAATCAAAAGTTGGACTCATAGTTGGAATTATTATTGGGTTAATTTTTATTTTCTTCCTTGGTGGCCTGCTATTCTTTTGGTGCAAAAATAGACACAAGGGTTACAAGCGTGAAATTTTTGTTGATGTTGCAGGTCTGTATTTCTTGTTTATCTGCAATATTCGTGTCTTGAGTCTGACACGTTGACTTGGATGTTGTAATATGTTCCATTGTTTGTAGTTCCACCATTTTTAAGTATTAATTTGGAGACTTCATCTCTGTGCCAAAGTTCAAAATGATCATTAATAATATTTACTATTATTATTATTATTATTAGGTGAAGTTGACCGAAGAATTGCATTTGGTCAACTGAAGAGATTTGCATGGAGAGAACTACAGATAGCAACAGACAACTTCAGTGAGAAAAATGTATTAGGACAAGGAGGATTTGGAAAGGTTTACAAAGGTGTTCTAGCTGATAACACAAAAGTTGCTGTGAAAAGGTTAACTGATTATGAAAGCCCTGGGGGAGATGCAGCTTTCCAGCGTGAAGTTGAAATGATAAGTGTAGCTGTTCATAGGAACCTGTTACGATTGATTGGGTTTTGCACAACTCCAACTGAGCGCCTCTTAGTTTATCCCTTCATGCAAAATTTGAGTGTTGCCTATCGTCTAAGAGGTACATAATTACAAAGTCACGTTAGCTTTACTATTTTGCTTGTTCAATTTTATTTTCTTTTAAAGAGTATGTTGTTATTTTATTTTAGTTTTTTGGGGTCATTCAGATTGTTTGTTGTCATCATATAATTTTTATTTTTTTCAAATCAGTTTACGATTTTATACTCTTGTGGAATATGCTTAGGTGAAGACACTAGTCCAATATTTAATTTGTCACTTTTAGATGACAACATAAATGCATTCGGTATAAATTGTAAACTATAAATTATATATACAAATGTACATAGTTAATCATTAGCAAATTAAAAGTTTGAAATGACAGAGGAAAAAATGTGAATCATGGTTTAAGCATCCATATTTCATCTAGTTTGTTTGTAAAATTTGGCATCCTGACAGACAAATATTTGGTTACATGAATGGCTATGCAGAACTTAAGCCTGGGGAACCTGTTTTAGATTGGCCTACAAGAAAAAGAGTGGCTCTGGGAACAGCTCGTGGGCTTGAATATCTTCACGAGCATTGCAATCCTAAAATTATTCATCGTGATGTGAAAGCAGCTAATGTTTTACTAGATGAAGATTTTGAGGCAGTTGTTGGCGACTTTGGTTTGGCAAAGTTAGTTGATGTCCGCAAGACTAATGTGACAACTCAAGTTCGTGGGACAATGGGCCATATAGCTCCTGAGTACTTGTCCACTGGAAAGTCCTCAGAGAGGACTGATGTTTTTGGCTATGGGATTATGCTTTTGGAGCTGGTTACAGGTCAAAGAGCAATTGACTTCTCTCGTTTGGAAGAGGAAGATGATGTGCTATTGCTTGACCATGTGAGAACCCCCCTTCTCTTTTCTCCTTTATTTATTTTTTTAGTATAATGCCATTTTATATCATGGATTTAAGAGTTTATAAAGTACATGCTATGCTTCTAATCACCCATTGCCATGACGATCTTCATATCTGTATGCTCTTGATATCTCTCTCTCTTACCTTTTTCTTTTTTGGCTCACAGGTTAAGAAATTAGAACGGGAGAAAAGACTAGATGCTATTGTTGACCGCAATCTAAATAAAAATTACAATATACAAGAAGTAGAAATGATGATACAAGTTGCATTGCTCTGCACACAAGCAACACCAGAGGATCGGCCACTGATGTCCGAGGTTGTAAGAATGCTAGAAGGAGAAGGTTTGGCTGAAAGGTGGGAGGAATGGCAGCATGTGGAAGTCAATCGGAGGCAAGAATATGAGAGATTACAAAGAAGATTCGACTGGGGTGAAGATTCAGTCTACAATCAAGATGCCATTGAGTTGTCTGGTGGGAGATAAGATCCATAAATTGAACCACTTGAGTTTTATGTTGCATCTAAATGTATACCTTTTTGGATAGGCTAGCTAGAAAAGATGTGTTCCTGTTGCACTCCAGCTCTAAAGAAGTAAAATGGAAGTAATTATATATTTTTTATTTTTCTATGATGCTTGTGGCTTGAGGTTTCTTAAAAAAGAAATCCATTTAGAAAAGTTCTAGTTTTAAGGTTGGTGATGTACTGATGTTCTCTTTGAATCCCAGAATCTTCCTAGTGCAGTAGCAGCTTTCGCTTGCAGATTGGCTCAGACTTCAGAATCTCCCTCAAGAGCGGCTGTATCAGTAGTCTCCAACCTTTTAAGATCCATATTAGGTGCTAAGTGCTGTAAATTTGTTAGCTTAGTTTTTGCGTTTTTTGGAACAAAACATTATTTGGCTATATTTCTTAAATGCCAAATTTCGTCATTAATTGGTTCCATTTGCAATTTATTAATGGATCTATTTATTTTATTTTATGCTAAGTTATTGTATGAAAGGGATATACTACAGTAATGCCATGATTCATACGAAGTTTGTCATCTTTTTGTAATTCATTTTATCCGTAATACTAATGCAAGCATCATGCAGTGAAGTTGAGGAAATAATCCTTTGGAGTCTGAAGTCTGAACCTTAATTATTCTCGGGGGAAATTGGAGAGTACCCGCCAAGTTTGGAATTGGTTCAGTTTACCACCCCTTCCCCCTTCTCTCTCCGTCAAAGGCCCTTAAGGACCCAATGTGCGTGCAATATATAGTTATATACGCCCCTAAAATCAGAGGAAAATACTTATAGCATAATAATTCTGCAGCAGATAAAACAATGATTGAGCTAACAAGTGCAAAACGAGTAAGCATTAGTTAATATCATATTATTTCTAAGCTTTTCTTTAGCCTCAAATAATAGCAGCAGAAAATTCGGCATCAAAGACACTAGCATCGCAAAAATTACTTCAATCTCAAGTCTTAACATATCAAAATCCGAGAAAAAAAAACATATCCAAACTAAAGATCAATTGCACATAGCCACCACAACAGAAATAAAAAATCCTTTAAACTTGAAGAAGTATCCTACTCAAATTTCCTCCTCCTTCCCATTTTCCCAATTGGATATATCAACAATTCCAATCCTATCATTCTCCGGTAAAATCGACCAATTTGGAGACTGCACGGCCCTCAACCACTTGAAATCATCCACATTCCCCCAATTCCCAGTTTCTGCATCAAGACCAGCACCACGAAGATCCTCTTCGATCCCTCCGTAGTGCAAGCAGTACGGCGCAAACCTCACCCCATTACTGTCCTCGATTATGGGCCTGCTCCTAACTCTCAGGTAAAAATCGCTCCTTGTTGCAGCGTGGATCCGAATCTGATGTGACGCCATGGCAAAAACACAGCCCTCAACGTCCTCGATGAGGACTGAACCCATCACGGGCCCAACGTAAACCCTAGAATTCTTCAACCTGTGAACGAAGAGCGTCCTCACGCAACCAATTATCCTAACCTCGCAGGAATCGAGATCAGACACAGTGAATTCCCCAACCTCGGAACTCCTAAAATCACCCACCAAAAGCTCACCGGATTTGTTTCTGAAGCCCGGGGACTCGCGATTGGGAGGTAGGGGCTGCTTGGTTTCTTGTGGAGTAACAGTAGTGTTGTTGTTGGTAGTGTCTTTCTTGGTGGCAGCCTTGTTCTTGAAGGAGAATTTCTTCTTAGGGAGAAGCTGGGAGGTGAGGGTTTCTAGGGTTTGTTTTAGATCGGCGATGGTTTTGAGGGAGGATCGAACGTCGTAGGAGGGGAGGAAGTAGGAGTTTTCTGCAAGGAGATTTTCCAAATGGGAGATTGATTCTGAGATTTGCTCGAAATGTGATTTGAGCTGCGATGGGTCTGAAGTGGAGAGAGAATGGGAGTGAGTGAGTTGGGATTCGATGGAGGATTTGAGGTTGGAGAAGCGGGTGAGGAAGGATGACGTGGACTCGAAGGCAGGGGATGAAGATGATTCCGATTCGTTGTTATTGTCTGTACGGGATTGGTGCCGTTTGTTGAGACGCTGCAGCATTGATGAGTGCTTCTTTTGTAGCGCTGCCTCTGCTCCGTCTCTGCTTTCTTCCATCGTTTCCCTCTCTACTCTCTACACCGCGCCACTTGGGAGTTGGGATTTTGCAATACCGCGCTTCTGGCTTAAGCAGGCTGGACTGGAAGTGGTTACTTCCACTTATTTTATAACTGTGACAAACAGATTTGATTATTCTGATATTTGATTGCTCTCACTAGGCGAAGAAACCAATAGCAGTTAATTAACGTGCCAAATTACCAAATTAACACATTCAAGAGCTAAGCAAGTTTACCAGTATAAATTTTAGGGTCTGTATCAGATGCTTTGTAATTTTAGGGGGTCAATTTAATTATGATATCAGATTCCAAAGGTCAAATTGAATATTAACTCTACTCTACTGTAATATTAAAAATTTTCAAATTCACATGTATGATTAGCCAACGCTTACCAATTAAACTTGTGCACAAGGAAATGATTGATAATTATATATATTTAGGTTGAAGACTAATGATGTAAAATGTGAATCATGATTTTCATTATCATGTCTTCTTTTACTTCAAAAATAATAAATACAAGGCAGGAAACCTAGAATATGTTTACAATAACATCCGCTCCAAGATGAGAATTGGGTCAGGAAAGATATAAACCGCGAAACTATGTAATTGCACATATTATGATGCGGCCTTTTCAGCTTCAGCAGCTTCTTCAGCAGCTTCTTGCTCCCGAAGCTTAATTAAAGATGGAGGCGGTTTTACAACAATGCTTTTCTTCCATTGTCTGTCGAACTTTCTAGACAACCTCTTATTGATACCCTCCTCAATCTCCCTTTCCCTCTTCACAGTAAGCATGCGAGCAATCTGCATTCGTATTAAACCGTCTCAACATCATGCATCCAAAAGTAACATATAAGGATGCGAACATGCAAGGCATAGCATTCATGCAAATACTAAACGTGCATCTACGAGTTGGGATCTTAAAAGGGAAGGGAATGGTTTGACAAATAACATGGAGACCATTTTACTTTTCAAGCCTTTATGCATATCATGCGCTCCACACGGTACCAGGGCACCCTAAATCCATGTGACTTGTGGCTGTTTCTTCAACTGATCCTAATAGCCTTCAATTATTTTAGCGGTGGGAGATGGACTCCTTTTAATAACAGGATGACAGATTTAGTTCCCATGAGGCCACACAATCTCAGTTGGATAACTGAATATCAATACTTTAAAATAAGGAAGTAGAAAACAGTTTGACAATTGAATTCTACTTTGGATTTTAAACTTGAGAGTGATACTTGACTTGTAAACTGAAAACAACAAACTGTCGACAGAAAACAGTGATTGAGAAATTAAAACAGACACACCCTGTCACCATGCTACCTCAAGCGCAAGTCACATAGAGTGGAAGCTGCTAAAGACATCGGCACCAGTTTTGAAAAACTTTTTAGTAAGCTAAATTGCTGTGACAGGCTAGTGAGTTAAACCTAGAATAATATTCTGATTGTAATGGTTCGCCGGTGGGTTTTCTATGCCAGCAATGAAAATGAAATGAAGTATAATCCAATTTAAAGTCCTCTTTGCCCTATCAGCAAGACCCTTGTCCTTCTAATTTCCCATCATGGTGCCGGCCACTGCAGAGCAGCGGGGCATTGAGGGTCAATCTAGTAGCAGAAGGGACTGTGCCTGAATTACCATGTCACAAACACTTAGACTGGGTTACCTGGTCGTCAAAGACCTAAAGTAATTACAGTATGCACTAAATTGTGACCTTGGGTTGGACCCAATCTGCGTGCAAGAGTTCCCCAAGTCTTAATTTAAATGGCATAAAATTCATGTAAACTAAATGCTTGGTATGGTCCCAGCACAAGAGAAATTCTAAACTACATAGGTAAAGAGTCAAGTGAAGCAAAATTGAAGACTAACCCTAATTTCCAGAAACTCAATGAAAGAGGAAAATGTGAATTATGTGAGAGGAGGGAAATGAAAGAGTACCCTTTTGCGCATGCGACGGAACTCGCTGGACTTGAACTCGTTGCGGGCAGATTGCTGAAGGCGAAGCATGAGAAGCTCTCCTTTAAGTTCGACGACCTCTTCGTTGATTTGGTCAGTGGTTTTTTGGCGAATCTCCTTCATTTCCTCTTCTCTCTTGGCCATCATCACCACCGACGCAGCTGCAGTGCGCTTCCCTGAGCAAGAGAGTAGAACCGAGCAGGTGCTACGGGTACGGAGCTGGATGCCATTGAAGGATGACTTTGGGAATAGTGGCTTCGGAAGAAAGGGAATGGTGGAAGAAGAAGCGGAAGCAGTAGATAGGTTGAGGCTCAGCATTTTGCACTTTCTCTTCTCTTCTCTTGTGTTCTTCTGAAGCAGATTTCAGATAAGACTCTCCCCCATCCCTTCCTTTTTATTTTCCTGGGCTACCAGCTACAAAAACAAACCCAGGCCCTAATTCCTCTTTTTTATTTATTTTTTTATTTTTAGGATACTATAAGTTAACTAGTAATTTACTCCATTTCAATAAATAAATTACTGTTAATATTCATTATTCATACACTAATTATTTTATATTTGTAAAGCAAATAAGGTTAGGAAATTAAAATCGGATGACTAACTTTTTTTTTTACCCTTATGCCATAATCCTTTTTTATTTGATAAAGAAAATTGAGAGATAAATAAACAGCAGAAAGTCATAATTCCAAATTAAAACCGTTCTTAGACTATGGTTTACTCGGCAAGCTCAGGTTATAGATGGCTCTGTAAGCGGAAGATAGATTGGAATGAAAATGTTAATTGGTTATGGATTTGGCGTTTGAAAATACAGGAAAAGTTCAAGCTTTTGATTTGGCTTTCTCTTCATCATGCCCTTCCAACTGCTTCCTTCTGTCACAAGAGATGTTTGGTTCCATCAGATTCTTGTACAAGATGCATCTCACTGTCGAATCAACCTTACATTGTTTGCGGGATTGTCCCTTCTTTCGAGATATTTGGAGTAGGGTGGGATTTCTCCCCTCATCTCTTGGTATTCAGAGTTGGATTATTCAAGGTATGAAACATAATCCATTCCTCTTTCCTTCTACTCTGTGGTGGATTTGGAGATATCGTAACAATGCCATTTTCAACCAAGAAGAACCTTGGATTCCGAGCAAGGTCCATACTTTGATCAAGGTTTCTGAAACTGAACTTCACAAGTTATTTTCTATGAATCAATCATTTTCATCCACTTTAGTTATTCCTGATTGGATCCTTCCGGCTGCTGAGTGAGTAAAACTTAATTGTGATGCAAGCAAGATGCACAATGGTACTATTGTTGGGTTTGGCTGCGCTATTAGGGACAACAAAGGAGATTGGCAATGCGGGCGCGTTGGCACTATTCAGGTTTCAAATGTTTTCGAGGGGGAGCTTTTTGCGATTTATAAAGGTCTATTACTGGCATGGGAAGCTGGGTTCAAAGAGATTGACTGCGAGACTGATTGCCATGAGGCATATATGCTATTGAAGGATTCCAATATTCCTTTTTGTGGCTAGGAGAGTGTACTTATCTCCAGGATAAAAAATATTTTACTCTGGCCTTGGAGAGTGGAGCTAAATCTGATTCAGAGGACTGCTAACCGTGTAGCTGATGTCATGGCAAAACATGCAACCATCCATGAAGTGCATTATGCAGAATGGTTATTACCTTGAAATGACCTACGGGGACATTATCAATCTTGATGTCGCTATTAGCTAGTTTCCTCCTTACCTAGCGTGTTTTCTCTTTTCTTTTAATCTTTAGTCAACAAAAAAAAAACCGTCCTTAGACACAAAAAAAAATAAAACCGCTCTTTACTTGTTTCTTTTCTTTCTGTTTACATTCCATCAAAATTTCCGTCAGTGTTCTCATCCACGGTTCTCTCTGTTGAACGACAAATACCCTTTCCTTCTGCCAACAGAAACTGTTAAAACTTCGCTCCCCAGCACGACCAAACCCTAACGATTTCCAAAGCGGTCATTGTGACCTTTCATGCTGTGACTCGCTGAATTGAATCGGATTCGAATCTGAGTCATCGGCAATCTATCCACTCACTCATGGGTGCTGCGGGCTCTAAGCTCGAGAAGGCTCTCGGCGACCAATTCCCCGAAGGAGAACGTTACTTCGGCCTTGAGAATTTCGGCAACACTTGTTACTGCAACAGTGTTTTGCAGGTTTCTCAATCCTTAGCATCCATGACTCCTTTTTCTTTCCTATTGCTTTATTCAATTCTATGGAAAATTTCCCGATGATGTGTGTTTTTGGTTCTGGATGTTCTTTTGACTTGTTTGTTGAACTTTTCAAGTGTTTGATTTGTGAATCTATATTAGGAGATTTTTACTTCCGACTCTCGACTCTTAATCATCTTTCATACGATTTTTGTTGAAATTGGTTGATAGTTCTATTGAAATTTTAATGATAAACTATTATTCAATGTTTTCTTTGTTGTATTCAATAGCTATGGTCCACACACACACTTCATGTTGTACAAGCATCTTCCTTTTTTTTTCTTTTTTTTTTTTTTTTAAAAAAATATGAACATCTTTAGTGGTGGTATTTGAAGATGTGTATGTTTATTCTGTTCTGTAAATATCTTAATGGTTCTTGACTAATGACTTATCATTTCATTTTGCTACATAATGCAGGCACTATACTTTTGTGTTCCATTTCGTGAACAATTACTAGAGTATTATGGAAATAACAAAAGCATTGGGGAGTTGGAAGAAAATCTTTTAACTTGCCTAGCTGACTTATTTTCACAGGTAATTAGCCTTTAGTTTGGTCAATTCTGGGCTTCACATGCATCACGCCTCAGCTTGTTTCATCTTTGATTAACTCAACCATGATATTTGTTCTTTGGATGCCTTTGGATTTGTAGCAGTTTTATTCCTTTTATTGAATAACAATTATTATTAGACATTTTTATTTATATGTTGATTCATTTATTTATTTATCTTATTTTGGTAGATGAAAAATCATCAGACATAAGAGATAAGAAATAAACAAGTACAAGCATAGAAGATAAAATATCCTATTACTATTAACTAAAAACAGGAAATAGAAGAGCCTCCAACCAAGACAAGTTGCATACTTCTTCATTTATTTCTTGGTTGCAATATGTAAGTATTAAACATATATGTATTTCTCTTGGTGTAGATAAGTTCCCAGAAGAAGAAAACTGGTGTCATTGCTCCTAAACGATTTGTGCAGAGGTTGAAAAAACAGAATGAAATCTTCCGCAGCTATATGCACCAGGTATGTTCAAACTGTCAAGATTCAAGGATCAGCTTCCTTCACTGAAACTCACTAGAAACATAATTTTTTGTTGTGGTTTTCCCCCTTTTTCTTTTGAGGTAGGACGCCCACGAATTCCTGAATTATTTGCTGAATGAACTTGTTGACATTTTGGAGAAAGAAGCCCATACTGTACGAAATGATCAAGAGACGTCCCCACCTTCTGAGAAGGCTGCAAATGGGCTCACAAATGGCACAATTAATGGTGCAAAGAAAGATCCTTTAGTTACTTGGGTTCACAAAAATTTTCAGGTGACCTTGTTCTGCCAATTTAACATTTGCCACCTTAGATTTTAGTTGTTTATCCTTCTTTTGTGGGTGGGGGAAGGGAGTTACTCTTGTAATGAACATAAAATATCATATACTTCTTTCTGATATGGATTTTCATTATCTTAACTTGCTCTTATTAGGGAATACTCACAAATGAAACAAGGTGCTTGCAATGTGAAACTGTGACAGCCAGAGATGAAACATTCCTTGATTTGAGCCTTGATATTGAGCAAAATAGTTCAATTACAAGCTGTTTGAAAAATTTCAGTTCCACTGAGACGTTGAATGCCGAAGACAAATTTTTTTGTGACAAATGCTGCAGGTATAATCCCGTACAGTTTGCTAGTAGGCAAAAGTTGGATAATATGCTTTAGCTCGGAAATTCTATTGTTTTTTATACCCCAAGTTTTCTTATGATACCAGTTTGCAAGAGGCTCAGAAAAGGATGAAGATAAAGAAACCACCTCACATCTTGGTCATCCATTTGAAGCGGTTTAAGTACATGGAACAGCTGGGCCGCTACAAGAAGCTATCTTACAGGGTTGTCTTCCCCCTCGAGCTGAAATTGAGTAATACCGTTGATGAAGCAGACATTGAGTATTCTCTATTTGCGGTAGTTGTACATGTGGGAAGTGGCCCCAACCATGGGCATTATGTCAGCCTTGTGAAAAGCCATAATCACTGGTTATTTTTTGACGACGAAAACGTTGAGATGATTGATGAATCTGCTGTACAAACTTTCTTTGGATCAGCGCAGGAATATTCAAGTAATACAGATCACGGGTACATTTTGTTCTATGAAAGCCTTGGCCTCGGTAACCAGAGTTAGATGAGTTCTATGAATTTTAGGTACTCAAAATCATTGGAACCCATCTGGATTATATATTTATTTTCTTTACTACCGTCTTCATTTTTCAACCTTTTGAAGGAGCTTTTACGTCCTTTAGACAGAGGATATAAGGTTGTGAAAATGTAAAACTTAGGTGGATGGCATGTACAGTGGATGACAATAACATTATCTCTTTTTTTTTTTTCATTTTTTTTTCACAATAATAGACATAAAAATATATGGGTGGAAATTTCACCAACATTGCGTATTCATCGCTGCAGATGTCCATCAACATTAGCAACTAACTTATGTTTGTACATTTTGCACCTTGACTACGGTCTACAACTTATCATTTTTACTATTAGTTTTGATAGGTGGGCATTCTTTGAACTATTTAGGGAGACGCATAAACTAACATCAAGTATCTGAAGAAGAAGGGAGGAAAAGAAAGAAAGAAAGAGAGAAAAGATAAACCCGAGCAAGCCGAACATGATTTATAGAGTTATTTATTTTGCTCTAAGATGTTAGCAATATCTCCTACACAAGGGAAGTAGGGAACAATTAGTATTATTAAAAAATGAAAAAAAATCAAAACTAGGCAACTCATCTCCAGACTCCTAGGTGCAATGTTAATTCCATTCAATAAAACAATGGAACACATGGAAGCTAAATTCTAAATGACTGTAAGCATGAAAGTATCCTCGTCCAGCAAAGTTTCAAGATCATAGATGTTATCAAATTCTCTTCTCTCTTCTGAACGCCTATGATGTTTTTCCTGCAAAAGACATGCACACAAGATGTTCTTTACTGCCACAAACAAAGCAAACACTCAATGCTCTCAAATTGATGCAGCTCTGAATTCAAAAATTTCACAAGAAGAAATAAAGGTGAGCAGAACGTTCGGGTATATTTTTGTTTAAACAAAATGAAAATTACTGCTTTCATATATTAACTGGAATAAAGGTACCTGATTTTCTTGGATCTCAGTTACAACATTCAACAGCCTATGGTATTGGTCTCTTGCCTCTGGATACTGAACCATTGACTTCACCCTTGATAGGGCTTTCTGCAACCTTTCCTCTGTTTGCTTTCTGCCTTCTTTCAAGAAATCATACTCATCTTCCTTGCACTGTGTATCTTGTACCATAGTCCCCTCAGGAGCAGCTTCTGATCTAAATCCACGCAAACCACTACCTTTTCGGCGCCAGCGCAAAATAACTTTTTCCAAAATTCCAACTGACCAAATAATGTTTCCATAGTTCTTCCTAACCTGGTGCCCCCTTACATGAGCCTAAATAATGCAAACTGAGAAATTAGAATTATTTACACACATTAAAGATAAATATGAAGAAGTATGACCATTTATAACATTGGGGACACACCTGAATTTTAACTATTCTTTGCCGAATCATCAAAAATTCTTTTCTGCCCTTCCAACTGCGGAATTTATTCTGGATTCGTATTGCAGCTTCATGTACAGGCTCATTGCGTTGTCCCTTCTTGTGTAGATTTACAGTTATAAGGGAAAGAGCATCTTCATCAGATATTCCAAATTTATCTTCACCATATTCTTTCAGTTGTTTTCTCTGGAAAGACTGCACTCTATAAACTTCATGAATACGAGCAGCAGCCTGGCTGGCATTACAAACTGCTGCCAATGAATCTTTCAGTGACAGTTCATATGATAGGCGATCATCATTAACTTCAGCATTATTGTGTTGAACTCTTTGTACTACTTTTGACCCAGAATTTTCTGTCTTGTCCCTGTTCAAATCAAGAGATAACAGTTGCACGCTTATTGAAGATTCTGCAAGATACCCTGCAATTCCTTTGTGACCATTTGCAGAAGCCAGGTCAGCTGGTGTTCTACCAGAAGGATGTTCTGGGCTTGGATCAGTCAGTGCTCCAGGTGCTGCCCCAAGAGAGATGAGAGAAGCAACTGTGAGCTCCCTGAAAATGTAACATGTAAGAGATTAGAGGAAAATGAGAATTGAGACGTGTGTAAAGTTTTTACCAGTTTCTTCGTTGAAGACACTTCATCTATCAAGCTTATTACAAACTATTTCTCACATGAGCTATATATAAACTTATAATATGGTAGATTGATATGATCAGCTTCAAATACTACTTTGATCAAAAGCATTTCATTCTGCAAGTAATAAAGTGCTCACCTGCCACAAAATGCAGCCCAATGAAGAGCTGTCCATCCATTTAAATCGCGGAAGTTCACATTTACACCGGCAACTACTGTGGGTTGTAAGGCCCAATCATAGCCAAGAGCAGCAGCAAGATGAAGTACTCCTTGGCCACCCTCATCCAATACATTAGGGCCTTTCCCATCTTCCATGACTTTTTGAAGGAGCCATGCAAGTAACTTATCTTTCAAAAGATTTTGAAGCAGTTTTTCCTGTACATTTTCTGGAGAAAAATCTTTCTCAAGAGTGAGTTTCAGCAGCTTATCCCAATCGTCATCCTCCGCCCTCAGCAAAGAACTGATTTTACTTCTCAGTTCAGATTTCTCACTTACACTAATTGGGTCTAAGTTTTGAGGTAAGGCATGCCCCAAGTACAGTAGCTCTCCAAATCGCACACTGAAAGTATAAAAAATGCTGTCTCTCTGCTCAGCTGCATTGTTGACTTCTTGGGTGTAATTGTCTCGGAATTCAAATTCTCGTATTTCACTACATGCTAACCTATTGGAACAAGTCACATAGAAAGGAACCCTCCCACTTTTGTGTGGAGGAGTATAACAAGAAAGAACGCCATTGTCAATGATCTGAGCTGGCACTTCTACCTCACCAAACATGCAAGACCATTTACATTGTTCTGCTTCCTGTAGACTCCTCAAGAGTTGTCCATAAATGAGAATCTGTACGGGTTTGGAAGAAAGGAAGAAACAAATAATCAGAATTATAGAACTGAAGAAGTAATATGACTGAGTTGGGGAAAATTCCAGTGAAGAGTACATCAAAACTAAGAGCAAGTACAGAATATCAAAAGATCCACCTTAATTTCTGAGCCTTCAAATGTCCAGCTTGGGGAAAAGTCAATAATAGTAAAAAGTTGATCATGGGAAATAGATGGATCCAGTGCATAGGTATCCAGGTGCACTTGGGAAGGAATAGTTGCATTGTCAACATCATTTTCACTTTCAACTGTACCCCAATAAGCACTAAAAGTAGATGATGGAGTTTTAGATTCTTCCACATCTCCAAGTTCTTTACTCATCCATTGGTTGAAACTGTCAAGCTTCTTCAGACCCTCTTCTGCAAGGGATCCATCCAACAGAGTCTTCTTTAGAGTGAAATATGTATCTTCTATTCCATCCAGGCTTCTATTGGTCTCCATATCTGATTTTATCTTCTCTAGTTTTTCTTGAGGGTCATCTCTCATAAGAACCTTTGGTTTGTCTTGATATACAAGACAATGTTCCAAGGATATTTGAGGATCTAATTCATCTAACTCATCCATTACCTTCCAATGTCCTTCAACTTGTACAATATTTTTTTTCTCATTCTCTTCAGTAGTATTGGTGGTGAAATTTGACCTCAATATCTCATCCCTCATAGAGGGGTTGCTATTGATTCCCATGTTATCAGTTTCGATTTCAGGGAGTACAGGTTGAAAAGGCACGTATTGACTTCTCCCATTATTTTTCAAGACATATTCCCACATTGAAAAGCCAAGGTGTTGTGGGGGTTCATATGCCAATCTAACATTATGAATGTCATTGATTTTGGCAGCTTGACTGAGCTTGGTATGATTCATCCCAGGAGTGCCGCACAACTTCTCTTGTTCATCTGTGATGGTTCCAATATTGCTATCAGGTAAGAATCTGCCCGATTACAGAGACGTGGATGTATGGAAGATAAAAATGTAAAGCAAATAAAAATGAAGAAACTTACTTATGAACTGCAGCGGGCAATGAGGATCAGGAATCTTCTTAACAACTGGGTTTTGTGTCTCAAGGAAGGAATAGTCTTCTGAACTTGCATAATTATTCAATGCTGTAAACACTAGACCAAGTTAGAACTTACAAGTACGAAATTCAAACAAACACAAGAAGAAAATACTAAAGAGTTAAGGCATAAATATTAAACTCAGGATGTTTTTCTACAGTTGAAAGTAAAAAATCTGAAATCATCAACATATTGAAGCTGAGAATAAAGAAATACCTGACTCAGCTTCTTCATATTCTGTTGCTTGAGTGCTGTTCATGCTTGTTGTATCTATAGTTTGTGATGGAACCTGGTAGTTATTTGGATCAAGACTACATGATAAAGAAATTTCCTTCGTTGCGGGACCTGGTAGTTTGTCAACTTGTGCATAGGGAAGAGATTCTTGATTTTCTTTGGCAGCATCTCTAAATTTTGCCTTAGTTGCCTGATTATTTTAAGCCATAAAAAGAGGGGGTGGGGGGGGAGCATAAACATTATTCTTGACCATCTAACTAGTTACCAAAAAATAGAAGATAAATCATAGCATGTTACCTTCACTTCCCTATAATGGACAAGAACAATGTGTGAGAGTTCCCTGTGACAATGTTCAATACAATAAATGAGTCAAGATGATACCAAGAAGAGGTCAATCCACAGATGGATGCATAAAATAGAAATTATCAATTTCTGAAATATAGTTAACTTAAACAAAAGAATGTGATCAACTGTTGCTGAATTTTTGTAAAGCAAAGCACATCACCATTAACCAAGTAGAAACACAGATACAAGGACCAGTATGTGTATCTTTGAAAATTTTCATTTTCTTGAATAAAAATATAAAGGAGAACCTCTGGTGAGATTTAATAACAAAAGAAAAAAAAAATCTTACTCTTCAAGCATCCAATATGTGCGCCTTTGGAAATTTTCATTTTCTTCTCCATGTGCATAGTAGCAGTGCAACACATCCACACTTCCAGCCTAAAAGGATCACAACCTATTCATATTAATAGTTTATAAAGAAGAAAGAAGCTATTGATACATTTCTGAGAGCAGAATTCATTTTTCAATGGCAGTAAATAACACTTATGATGGTGATCTTAGCTTGTATATATTATTATTTACCTTAAGTCTCTCATGAGCTTCCCTCACTGTTTTCCCATCCTTTTTCTTTCTCCAGTTGTGACCATCTTTTCTAAAGTATCTCAGCACCTTCCGATCAAACAGGAAAAGTGAACCACCTAATGTCAAGCAAAAATATCACAAGACAGATGAACATCTTGAAGTCACTGAGTGCACTAATGCTTGTCAATAATATTTTCCGTTTTTATTTCCAGTGTTGTCTGTTCTTAGGATTTTGTAAAGAAAAAGTAAAAACAGAAGATGAATAGAAAACGTGTTTATTGTTTTCCCTATTTTCTATTTTTTGTCACAAATTTATTATGAAAACAGAAAACACTGGAAATAGAAGTAGAAAATGAAAATACAAACCAAAGTACGAGACACACCCGTTAATAACTCCCTTTGGAATAGAAGAAGAAAAACAAGTAACAGAGAAAAGAATGTAAATCCTTTTTGGCAAATCAAGGAAAAGGAAGGTGGACAATCATACTTGGTGGCATAAGTGCAGGCTCTGGAGCAATGTGGAACATTTTATAATTACTGAGAATTTCACAAATTTCAGCTGGACGCAACCATCGATGCTGCGCTTCGATAAGAATTTGCTCAATACCTGTTTCCATCAAAGAATAGGTATTACACTAGATAACAAAAGGAAACATGGACAAAAAGAGACTGCATTTCACTCTCGATTTACGGATACCAGTATTTGTAACTGTAAGCAACTTGGTGCCCTTTTCACCACTAACAAGAATAACTATCTAGTCCGGTTTCTTATGAGCCAAGTCAACCACAGTTTTCTTCATTGAGTAATAATCAAAATTAATATTTTGGGACTGAAAGAACAGGAACGCTTACTGAATTGATTGGGGGGAGCATAGCACCTAGCGTCAGCCATGGAAATGGAACCCAAGTCACGATCACTTGAGGCTGGGTTAGATTCAGGTCACTAACTCAACTGAATAAGCAGCGAAGCAGAGTTGTGTTTGAGACTTTGAGCACAAAACCATAAGCCTACGTGTAATGATGATGAACGAATGTGTAATGCAATGTTGGAAAGTTCAAATCAAGATTTAACGCGGAGAGAGAATGTTGTTTTTTTTGGAAGAGGTACTGTGTTTTGCTATCTCTTTCTTTTTTTTTTTCGACGCGGGACGTTATAACCAGCAGGGGTAGTGTGACTAGTGTAGCAGCGTCAGCAAAACGTACCACTTTACACTTGTCAAAGGGTGATGCCAATTCGTTTGACTCATATTTTCTTTCCCAATTTCTATTTGACTAACCTTTTTCCTCGAACCTTCCCAAATACCCTTTCTTTCAGCCTAGACTTTTGTGGTCCTTTCCATATTATCTTGTTTACAGTGTTGTTGCACCCTGCTTCCCTCCATTTTCTCTCCACCGCCATAATTAATGACTACCGATTAACGAAATACTAGAGCCAATAAATTCGTAGAACAATGCTACAGAATATAACTTGCTCCCTAGTAGTCATAATGTGGTGGCTTCTTAGTAGTCATGTTGATTCCGTAGTCTTTTTCTTTTCATTATATATAAATACCATACTAGATTAAAAAATATATACTATTAGAGTTAACAATTTTAAAAGTAAATCTTTTTAATCCCTTATGGGTAATCCATTATCTATCCTTCAATTAAATCCTCATATTATGATTATTATCTAACCTTGAAGGATGAGCATGAGAATTAAGTAAAATCTTTAATGGGTTCCACCCGATAAGGTATTTAAAAAGTATATGTGTGTTTAAGAAACTACAATTTATAATATCCAAATGTAAGGAAACATCACTAAATTGTTTGTGTGAGATATCTTTGATTCTCCCACATCTATTAAACATTCCAACTCCCATAAAAACAGGGGAGACCGAAGAAAAAGTGAAAAGAATGTAAAAATTGTTGTATTCAGATTTCAAACTATATCTGGCTCTTGAATTGTTGCCATAATCATCTATGTAGATTCTACTTTGAGAACAATCTTCATGAACTCGTAAACAAGATAACTAATAGCAGCTGATGGTAACACCTGAAATTCATAAGCAATGAATATCAAAAGATAAGAATGAAAAAAGCTAAGGTTAAAAACTCAACTTTCACAACTAGGTTAAACATTCAAGACCACAGTGAAATTAACTCTGTAATTGCTTGCTCTGTTTGCCTTAAGACTAAATCCAATTAAATTTAATGTGCAGCAGAAGGGATCATACCTGCAATAAGCTGGGAATTAATCCTGCATAAAGTGCAGGAACACCTCCTTGTTCAACAATCTTGACACAGGTTGCCATCGCGTTCAACCTCGTTGCTCGAGCTTGCATTTGAAGCTGTCTCCTCACAACTTCAAAGGGATATGTAGCAGCTTCGGAACAACATCCAGCAATAGCACCATACAGTAAAGTTCTAATGGTACCTAATTCAAGTTGTTCTAAAGCGTTCAGCCCTTGACCCTCATCTTTCATGTGTTGTAGTCTTTTCTTTCCTTCAGGTGAATGAAGATATGCTGACTTTAAAATATCGTAGACACCGTAAAAGACAGCACCTGAAGGTGCCATGCTAACAATAGAAGGTACTAAACCCTTGTAAAGAGAAAAGAATCCCTCAGTTCTTATCATGTGGCAGAAGGCACCAATTACACCTCCCAAGGCTTCACCGCCAGGTGCTACCATTACTGTCCTAATCTGAAAGAAATCACTCTTAGAATTCAGCTACAACTAAGGAAGAAATTAAAATGAAATTGTAACACTATGAAATATGTTATGTTAACCATATCAAGAATATGCTAAAGTAATTCTTTTAATTTCAACTAACACAACAATACCCTAGTCAAAAGAGAATGGGATTGACGCAACAGCATTTTTTACTTTTCACAAACTAGTACTCATGGTAATTACAATCTACAATTCTCTATGACTGCAGCATATCTATCTGCAACCAACAAATGAAGCATAGACAAGCCCGACATCACATTTCTCTAAGCATAACAAACCTAACAGAATGAATTTATGCTAGCAATAAACTTATGGTCATTGTATCCGATTGCTGATAGCTTCACAGACTAAAGAAAATTTTGAGGTCTTGAACATAAAAGCAAAAAAGTTATAAGAGAGAACA
>JASCZI010151825.1:12498-24232 GCA_036250425.1 Stylosanthes scabra | reverse complement strand
CTTGGATTGGATTGGCTTTCATCAAATCTGACGTTGCATTCTTCTGAACTCCACGTACAACGTGGGATCCTCCACGTATAACGTGGAGGCTCTGTCTAATTTGCTCATTTGGACGCTACACTCCAAGTATAATGTGGGAGAGCTCACGTATAACGTGGGCTCTTTGTCCATCTTTGCATCTTTCTGCTTCATGCCCACGTTTAACGTTGTGATGCCCACGTATAACGTGGGCTCACTGTCTAATTGTGGTTTTTGCTTTTCATTTCTACGTTTGACGTGGAAGCTTAGGCGTATGACGTGAGGCTACTGAGAGTAGATTCTTCACTTTCTTTGACTTCTCTTCATCCTCCTTTCTTCAATCTCTCTCAAATGGTCTTCAATTACCTAAAACTCTTAGTAAATCATCTAAAAACACAAACACAACTTAAAGAACATCAAGTTTGTTTGATTGATCAATTAATAACAATAATCCACAAAGAATGTCATGAAAATTGAGAGAAATTGAGACTAAAAACAACCCAAAATGCATACACATCATTTAGCCCGTCGGGTTGGCTATGGACGATCCATGTTAAAAAATTGTATTCCATGAATAAAGCGGATTTAAACAGTAGACCTAAATTAAATGAGTCGGGTTAATTTGTTTGATCGACAACCTTAATTATGTGTTTTAAATTGAATCATTATACGACATAATATTATTAGCACATTCCCGTAAAAGAACATATAAATATTTTTAAAAAGAAAAAACAAAAGAACAAAACACATCATTTTAAATTGATATTAATAATAATATTACTGATGTAAAATATTAAAATAATATTTGTAATTTAATTGAAATATAGTATTATTATAATAAAACGTTGTAAGATTTGATATTAATTACTGATAATTTATTAATTGATTTGATCAATTGATTTTACAATATTTATGTTAATTAGTTAATTGATTTTATTTAATGATTTAAGAAAAAATAAATTAGAAAACACTTTCAGGAACATTTAATATTATATAATAGATAGCTATAATAGATAATAGATTTAATTAGTTAAAGTTGGCATTATGAAAAAGTATACAACCAAGATACTATACAATAATAAGATGTGCAAAGTGATCCTTCTTATGGTTGAAATTAGATTTGGTCGCAATGATTTGTAGTTCATACGGCATTAACCCTTTATGTTATAAGAAGTTTCAAATTCGAACATTTCCTTATTAGGGTATAAAAACAATTTTGTTTGGTCATTGAGTTAAAATTTAAAGTGCTCTATTTTGTATTTTCTTACTATATTTAAAATAAAAAAATTCATCTGATATGTGGTCATTAAAAAAAAATTAAAATTCTTAGCCAAACCATGAGATGCAAATTTGTATATCAATTAAAGAAAAAAAATTTGGCAAAAAAAATTATAAGGTCGCTAAAAAAAAAGAAAAGAATAATAAAATGCTTATTAAATATTAAGATGTCATTAATGGTTTAAATAAATTATACCTTTATTAGAATAAATAGTAGAAGATTTGGTATTAACGAGTGATATTAATTTATTAATTGATTTGATTTAATGATTTAAGAAAAATATATCGGGAAACACTCTCAGAAGCGTGCCATGTCAGTGCTCCATTATTAAGTGCATAAACGCGATTTTAATATTATATAATAGATAATAGATATAATAGATTTGTTATTACTAATTTTATTGATTCAAAAGAAAAAAAAAAGTTTATTAAGCATGTTTTGCAAAAATCAGAGGATAATGAAAACTATCGGATCTTATTGTATTGGCTACAATATAGTGTTTTAAATTTGAATTTAATTTTATTGCTACATTAGCAAAAATCATTAATTTTCAAACTCATTACTTTAAAAATTATATAAAAGCATGAATTCAGTTGTTAGACTATATATAACTATTTACACCATATAACTATTTACATCGTCAGTGCATTAAATATTTCAAATTTTATATGTAATAAAAAATTCCTTTGAAATTTAAGTATAAATTTTAGGGGAAATACCTAAAAAAAATTTAGGGGGGGTTAATTATTAAAAATGACATTTTGTACCAAAATATTAAGAATGGTTGATTTTTTTTTTCAAAATTTATGGAGAAGAAACAAAAGTAAAAGTAAAAATAGATAGCATTATATTTTTGTGGAGGGTTCTCTTCTCTTTCTCTCTTAAATATTGTATCAAAATTCAAATCTCAACCCTTGGAGTGTCACCCAAAAAAAAAAAATCTCAACCCTTGGAGTACCACTGCTAAGTGAATAATCATGAAGCCATTCCAACTTCGAAAATAAATAAATGAATAAAGATACATCACTCTTTCTTAACAATAAAGAGCATTTGATACTTCCATGGAATCCTCTTCAATTTTATATAAAAAAAGCCTCCAATCCTTAGCGAATATGGATTCAAAGACAAAAATCAAAACTCTCTTGAAAGAGAATATGGATTCAATTGAAGATTCAGGAATCAAACTTTATGTATCATTGAAATTTGTGTAAAGTTAATTTGTAAATATGTAGAAAATGATATTAATCAAACCAATTGCTTAATAATGTACTTGGTTTTGATATATAATTCAATTGCCTTTGTTTACAGATATCTCAATACTTGTATAGGTTGCAAGATTGGCGAGAGTGAACCTTTTGCCAGAACTAGCCATCATAAGCTTTCTATCAAAGAAAGAATTAATTCTTTAACCGCAAAAGTGGAGTCTCAGTTTTGAATTTATAGAATGTTCCGGTTCTTTAACATCCATGGTTGAATGTTTCTTATCAAGGCGATGGGGTGGTTTGCTAAATTTCTAGAGTTGTTCAAGGTTGTAATAACGCCCAGTCACATTCTTTTATAACTTTATTTCTTCAGCCCCATAATCCATGAAAGTTTTAGTCCTCCTTCTATATCCCAGAGTTCTGTCTTAAAAAGGCAATGTAGTAGGAATAAACCTTCAATCCACTGTCCATTTTCGTTTCTTAGTTTGGAACAATTTTTAAACCCTAGATTTTGGGCTAATCCAACTAAAAAAATTATGAGTTCATTTAGATTTC
This sequence comes from Stylosanthes scabra, assembly GCA_036250425.1. Lineage (NCBI taxonomy): Eukaryota > Viridiplantae > Streptophyta > Magnoliopsida > Fabales > Fabaceae > Stylosanthes > Stylosanthes scabra. The sequence goes on along the minus strand of JASCZI010151825.1, from coordinate 21,178 downwards.
ATAGATTGTTTTGAGATCAATAAATCCTCAACTCATGGCTAGTAGGTTTAACATTTTTAAACACTGGTGAACTCATGGCAAGTAGGTTTAATATTTTTTATACAACGATGGCTGATTTTAGTGGCAGATTTTAATGTATACTTAGTATAACCCCTTTTTAAACCCATATAACCCGTTCAAACTATTTAATCTTAAAGCAACCAAAACAAAAATATTTATATTTGAAGGGAAACAGGGTAAAGCAATGAAGAGGATGTGAACTGAATATTGTATGAACACAAATGCACATTAATATTCAGCCATAGCGCCTTATATATAGGCAAAATCAGATAAGTAAGCATAACAGAAATCTGTTGCAACACAGATTTTGGAAATCTGCTATAACACACTATCGAACTAATCTTGATAACTATAATACACTCACTCTAATAATATTAAAAGATATGAGACCTAATGTATGCTTTGTCAAAAGTTCTTGTTGATTAAGAATACTTTCTACAAAGAGGCAAATGGGCTTAGAAACTCCACAAAAGCTTCGTTTATTACCATTCTGACTCTATCACTCATTTGCAGAAATTAAGAGTTTGGACCTCAAAGTATGTTCCCCAACTCTATATTCCAATCCAGCACATGACAAAGTCTGCAAGTACGGAAAAGATTTTGTAACTTCAGCTGCATCATAACAGAGAAATCTCGTACTATCATCCATTAGATTATAAGAGATGATCTGAGAATCAATCTGCAACACAAGCATTGAGTTCTTTTCAGTTGAATGGCGAGCAACATACAATACAGAAAATGAGGGATTTATATGCCCCGAAAAAGGACCTCCCTGACCCCGAGCCATACGATTGAGATCTACATGATATCGCACGGTCCATCCAGTGTAATCTTGCTTTAACTCCCAAATATCAAACTCCAAACTTTCGTCGCTATTTACAAGAATCAAGTGCAAATGTCCTCCTGATTCTCCAAAGTACTTAACACATGCATTGTCCGAGTTAGCAGAAACTGGCCCTGGCAATGCGTTAAAGCAAAACCGTTGGACATCAAAGTACACAAACTCCTCACCAAGAGTATACCAATGTATAGCACCATTGCAATAAACTCCATGTTTGAAATCTAAATTTGGTGGAGCAGGAATGCAAATTCCAACTTCGTCATTCCATGAATTAGTCTCTGATGAATAAACAGCAATCCGATGATCATTCCCATCTAGTCCATTGAATAAAATAACTTTAAAGAAAGGGGAACTCAGAGGCTCAAAAACAAGATAGGGCATCGATGTAAATGTGGAAAATTTTTCACTAGGGTAGTCTAAAACAGCAAAGCAGCTAATGGTTGGGTTGCATACATAGTACCTACAATGCTGTGGTACTCTTCGTGCGACATACGACCTGGAAGCTTGGCAAAGTATAAGACCATTGGATGAATGCAGAAGCAAAGAAATGTGCGTAAATGGACCATTTAGACTATCAAGGTTGAGGATCCTTATAGGAGCTGGGTTGACATCATCGTAATTAAGAAAGGTGATTATTTGGGCTTTAAATTCTTGTTTCCACTTTGAGGTTTCTTCATCGAATCTCCTAGTAAATTTGGGGATCAAAAGACAATTTGGATAAGGCTTGTCACATAAACGGAGAGTGTGTGAATAATAAAATTTAGGATCAGTGATGAGAGCTCGCCATTTCTTGCAAACACACTTACATTGAAGCACATGCTTCACTGGTAATCGAAGCAGGATCTCTGTCACAAGGTCTGTGTTTTCAGCAACAACATCAACAGAGTTATGCATAATGGAAATTAGCATAGGAAGAACTGTATCAAGAGCTGCACTGAAGTCTGAAACATGAAGATTCAAAAAAGACGTGAGTCCAAGTAATGACAATATACAACCACAAACAGATAATTTCAATCAAGTCAAGTCCCTATGGAGTAAAAGTAACTAAACTCAAGTCCTTATTTTCATCCACTATTACAAATTTCGTCAATTAGATGCAATTTCTATAAATATTGTGTCTAACAACTCGCATAACCATGCATTGAACCAGCAAGCACAAAATACCACATTTTCATCATTAACAAACAGAAAATGGAAAAATAAAAGGGTATAGGAATAGTTAGATAGCAGCAGGATGATGAATATTCATGAAATATTCCATCTATTATGACATTTTTGTAGTAGTTGATGAAATTATGGACTTGATTAAAAACTTAAAAAACTGCAGTGACCTCATTGAAAATTAAGTAAACTACAAGGAGCTAGAGTCGTTAAACCCAAAACAAACTATGCATATATAAAATTCATAGATTATATAAATTGTAACGCACATATAGTTAAAGAATTTATATTATTGTTACAATTTACTACCACCATATGTCTCAATTACAATATGCAAGTATAAAGCAAATATGTAAAATGTAAATATCAAACCATTTCTTCCCCCCCCCCCAACAAAAAAAAAAAGCACAACAATATAAGTTATAGCTCAGGATTAAAGACGTAGCCCCCTGTAGTAGAAGATAGACTATATTGAATAAATAGTAGAAGTAAAGGTTTAGAGATAGACAATATTATATATAAATTCGAAAACAAAACAGTAGAAGATTTCGGTAATACAAATATTGAATAAATATCTAAGATGCAAGATGCTAAACAAAACGTTGACTCCAAATAGGACTTTCTTAAGAAAGTTAAGCATAAATGAAATAATTATTAACAGTGTTTGTCCTACCATTTACAAAAAACCATAAACTTTTATTAGAGATATTTCAAATCCTCAAACCTTCATATTGGTTTAATTCCATCATTTCACCAGAGTTAATCATATAGCTAATACAAGGTTTAAACATATCAAATTATGCATCAGTTATACAAATAAGACAAAATATTAATGTTTGACTATGTATAAGTCTATAAGAGTAGGCTTTCAATATATATTCCAAAAATCAAATACCATCAAAGCACAAACCTTATATGCCATAGAAACATTATTGTTCACTCATGAAACAATAAGAACTATTGACCACCCAAGAGAAGACAAAAAAGAAGAAAAAAATAAAGCCCTTAAATTCCAAAGAATGAACAAACAAAATGCAAAGCACACACTCAGAATTCACTAACCAAAACCAAAATAAACATTTGCAGTTCCTTTGAGCATGAGAAAGTACGAACTAATTCACATATTCATTTCATTCTCAATCATACCTATGGCAGCACAACATAACCCATACTCTTGAAATTCCAAAAGTTGAGTTCAAGATACATCCAAATTTAAGAGTAATAATAAGTAATAACAACTTCCATTATCATCTTGCCCCTTTACTAAGTTAACTGATCTCTACCATAACAAAGCACAAGAGCATACATTAAGAGGGGAGAAAAAATCAATGAACAAAATTCCATAGTCGCAATACCTATTTCACTGATGAGGCTTTTTATCAAACACGTGGAATGCAGTAAAAGATTAATTAATCAATCCACCAAATTGTCATTACAACAACCAAATTTTCTTTCTTTCTTAAAGTATTTGAAAAAATAAAGCACAGATCACAAAAATCTAAGCAAATCACTATAGGAGGAGGAAGAACATACTCAAAGAGCTATGGATTGGCTTCTATCTAAGAAGGAAATTACGAAGCTCCCTCAAGTCAACAATGAACACGTCAGGGAGTCAGAGATGAGGGGCGGTAGAATAAGCTTAATTAGAGAAGTATTAATATGAATAAATATGAAGGAAATAATGATAATCTGAATCGAGAACTTCTGAGAGATTGAGAAGATCGAGAACTGGAAGAGAAGATAATGAAGCTGTGTTTGTTGTGTCACAAAAACAAGAAATGTATGTGAAAATTAGCATTAGCACTCCTGCTTATTATATACACAATGTTAATGAAAAACTAGAATATTTCTCCGGCCGGCGGAGTGTTAAATCGATATACATATTTATTTTAAATGTATTTATGATATTATCTGAAAAGGTAAAATACTTAATGTCAGTGATAGACTTATTACGTCTTGTCTTTTACATTTTACTTTTACAAAATCTAAATTGAAAAAAAATGTTCTTTTTTTCTATAAAAAAAGTTTTAAGTTGCTAAATCATTTTGCAATCGCTATATCATAATATCTCTGGTCAACTCATTAATTTACACAATTATCAATTAACTAAGTTATACTTTGATAAAAAAAACTTAGTCATACACTTATTAGGTTTAATAAAAATACAAAAAAATTTAATTAATAAAAAAAAATTTCAATTTTTATTTTCATATTTTTTATCGTAAATCTTATTTTTATCCCAAAATATTATTTTATTTTTTAATATATTTAATAATTCAAAATTTAGAGTTTTGTATATGGAGTGAGAAAAAGAAGGTGAAAAGAGCATGATCCTCCATTTAATGGTGCATTTATGGAATGCGTTGAGGTGATGACACTTGTCAATTCATTAGAGAGTGAAGAATTTGTGCCAAGCTTTTAAGAGTTGAACACTTGTCAAGTAGATAGACTATTATTGTTCAATCTTTATATAGTGGGGATTATTTTATTTTTTTATATATTTAATAATTCAAAATTTAGAGTTTTGTATGTGGAGTAAGAGAAAAAGAAGGTGAAAAAAGCATGGTCCTCGTGGTGCATTCATAGAATGCGTTGAGGTGATGTCACCTGTCAATTTATTGGAGAATGAGAATTTGTGTCAAGCTTTTGAGAGTGGAACACTTGTCAAGTAGATAGACTATTACTGTTCAATCTTTATATAGTGGGGATTATCTTATTTTTTTATATATTTAATAATAATTCACAATTTAGAGTTTTGTATGTGGAGTGAGAGAAAAAGAAGGTGAAAAGAGCATGGTCCTCCATTTAATGGTGCATTCATGGAATGCGTTGAGGTGATGACACTTGTCAATTCATTGGAGAATGAAGAATTTGTATCAAGGTTTTGAGAGCTGAACACTTGTCAAGTAGATAGACTATTACTGTTCAATCTTTATATAGTGTGGATTATTCTTAACCAATATTTTTTTAACCAACAATCAGTTAGACCTAAAAGTACATCTAAAATATTAAAAATAGAACGTCATATATTATAAAAAAAAATTTTAAAAATTAAATATAAATATAACTTTATAAAATATTTCATGAAATTAAAAATATTACGAAAAAATAAGATTTAAAAACCACTACATATAGAACATCAAAAACCTATAACAAATGAGCATCCAAAATCATTACAAATAGAACATCAAGAACATGGATGAAATGCACATCCGAAACCACGACATTGTCCTAATGCAAGCCATGAGCTCATGCGTCGGTTTACTTCCCGCACCCGACGATTACTGAGGAATAACCCCAGTATGGTTCACTCCTTCGAATGTCGTGGACCCAGTCCAAAGCGGCCATGTTCCCAGAACATGAAATCAATAATGTACCCCAGGTACTACGGCCAAGTCAAGGTGAGGATCCCATCATCGACAATAATTAAAATACGGCAAATCGTATCGACAGGAGGAACATGATGATCTCTTAGTGCCAGAACCCAAAAATCTTGAACAAGCGGGACGACACCTAGCCCTTGCATTTTCTCATCTCTTGGCAAGTGGGACGACACCCAGCCCTTGCATTCCCAAATACATTAGAGCCTTGTATTCTTTCTCCGGTTCTCTCTCTTGAACCGTTAGCCGGATTCAGATGTAGCCGGAATTATCCCTTGGTCTACATGACTTAGTTGAACCGACCGGTCTAACTGTGACCCAACTATGATAAAACCAATGCTTGGTAGATGCTAAACCTATCCATTTCAAGGGATTTAACCGGTCCAGACCCATGAACCATTCCCAAGAAAGAAACCCGGTTTGATCGTCTTGTCCCATACCAAGCCGACCAACCGAATCGGAATCAACCGTCACATCAAAGGTTATCTATGTTCACACCTTGGGACATAATTATTATCATGATATTTTATGTATTTTATTGTGCCCTCATCATTCATATCTCAGCTCATATCATTATTGATAATCTTAGCTTCCGGTCTATTCTCTTTACCCTTTAACGCCATAGCGGTTTAACCGGTTCTTCTTCCAAACTCTTATATATATTTTCTTGGTGTCTTTTAGTATTTTATGATATTCCAGCAGCCATTATATCTTATATATATTATATGTTTCCACTTGTTAAGTTTTATTTACAATTTTCATCATCTTCTAATTTAGGAGTTTTCTAACTTTTCGGTTTTAACTTAGTTTACTATAATTTAGTATCTTTTTCATCTTTTATTATTTTTAACTCAAATCAGTGCCATTACTCTTCTAAAATATATTTCTATTTACCATTAAATCTGTTTTAAGTAATACTTAGTTTTTAGGACCATTTTACCCTTATTACTTTCTCTTATTTTCCGATTTAACCTAGTTTACTAAATATTTTATTCATTTTAAGTCCTTTTAAGCTCAAACCAGTTTTGTTATTCTTATAACATCTTCATTTATATGTGACAAAAACAGTTTTACAAAAAGATATTTTATTAATAACGAAAATGCCCTTTTTAACCCTTACCCAGTTCGGTTATTACTAGTTAAAGTAAATAATTTATTTACCTAAGATAACTTTATTATTTTAAGGTGAAATTTCATATTTAGACTACTTAAACACTTATTAAACCCCCATAAAAACAATTTTGAAAACAATTTTGTAAAAAGACACTTTTACCCCTTTTTACCTAGTCTTTACTTATTAGTTTTACTATTTTACCACCTAGTCTTAATCTTTTAAGTTATTAACTAAAAACACTTTTATTATACATTATTTTGAAGATCTTAATTATTTAATCATCATTAAACCATTTACTTTACCATTTCGCCCTTAGTTCATAAAAACATCATTTTAATACATTAATCTTTTAACCGATTTTAGTGGCTTAAGTTTTATAAAATTTTGTCCCAAGGGTGATAACCTCTCGACCCTTAATCCATAATATCACATAGTGCCAAAAATCAACTTTCGATCATCAAAATACTCCCTTAAAGAGCAACATATAAATCGGCCAAAGGCCTCATTTTCATGATATCATTTTCAAACTTTCACACAAGCATATTCATGGCACATTTTAATCAACAAGAAATCAATCATACCACATATCACATATAGCACATAGCAGCTAATCTAAGCCTAACCCCTTAGCTTATGGTGAAGCTCACTTTAAACCACCAAGAAGCTTTTCAAACCACCAACAAGCAAGAGCTTCCTAGCTTCTCCTTTGCAATTGTTTCAACCGTGTTCTTAGACTTCAAAAGCTAGCATTTTTATTTTTGAAAACAAGAAAACATGAGCTATGAAGGACATTTAGGGTTTCGGGTATGAAGAGAAAGAAGAGAGCTTCATTACCTTTGATAAAATGAAAGAAAACTTGAAGAAATAAGGGTGATGGTTTCGGCCAAGGAGAGTAGAAGTGACCTAGTCATGAAAGAAAATACAAGAGATCTTTAGTTCATCTTATGAGTTATTTAGATGAATTAGGGTTTGCACATACCTTGAAATTTATGAAGAGAGAAGAAGTAGATGATGGAGAGATGATGATAAGAAGCTTGTGATGAGAATAAGGGTGGTGAAATGATGTTGGTTCGGCGGTGGTGTGGTGATGTTTTTCAATGTTCTTGATGAATGTTCATCAAGTTCATGTTGTGTTCTTGAAGGCTATTAGTGTTTGATCTTTAAAGTGATGAGAGAGAGAGAGTTAAAAAGGTGTTTTTGTGAGTTAAATTTCTGGAAATTCTTTAAAAAGAGAGAGAGAGAGGGTTTGGACAAAGCAAGGGAATTAGAGAGTGATAGTGAGAAAATCGGCAAGTGCACCGAATCGTTCAAGTAATACCACGGTGAAGTGGGTATCGTTTCCACGAGGAATAAAGGACCAAGCAATACTATCTTTTAGTTATATTAAGCAGATCAAAAATAAACTTTGAAGGAGTGATGGTGAATAACTCAAGAATAATGAGTGAAAGAGTGCAGAAATATTATTTGAGGAATTAATCAGTGGAATGAGATGTTAAGAGCTTCGGAGATGTTTTTCCCTTGAGGGCCAATGTATACATTCAATCACAACTCTAAGGTTTTCAGAAATCAAAACACAACGAATCTAGAGTAACTCAATCCTAATCTCTTAGTAATTCAGTTTCCAATTACCTAATCAAAAGCTAATCTCTTAGTCAATTAATTAAATAACTAGGTGAAGCCCTAAATCAGATTCTAATCCTTATGAGTCTCAAAAGTGATCATAGATTAGATTAAATGTCACTATATCCAAACTAGTTCTAATCCAATTTTAACCAACAGAATTTTAGTTGCACAACAATTAGCTTGACTATCTCTAGTTAGACCTAATCATTATGTGATTCAATTTTCAGCTAGCATAAACTAATAGATCTCTCAATCTTATTAATCTAGCCCTAGACAAGTTAAGAACACCTCTCAGTGATTCTAAACTATTGGGATGAAGAACGAAAAGTTGAATCATGCATAGAAGATAACTGAATATACTTCATTGAATTGATAATTGAATGTAGAAAAGACTACCTCATGATGGGTGAACAAAGCTCCTCACCCTTAACAATGGAGTAGTTTAGCCTTGCATAATTAAAACTAGATCTAAGAAAAATAATCTGTGCTGAAGTAAAAAGT
>JASCZI010151823.1:9595-27390 GCA_036250425.1 Stylosanthes scabra | reverse complement strand
GCCACGTCCGGCGATCGGCGACGGGGAGGGTGACGCAACTCCGTGAGGGAGCTGCGATACCTGTAGCTCTCTCTCTCTCACTCTCAGTATTGAAACTCTTCTTTATTCAGTTGATAAATTTTGATAAAATATTAAATGATTTCTGAAAAAAAATTTATCAACTAAAAAATTTCTAAGTAAAAAAGTTCAAACTAAGTGTCAATTAAAGTTATCATGTTTTAAATTTTTTATAATTCATCTCATTTTGTTAAGAATTTATAAGTCTAATGATATGTTTTTAAAAAAAATTTATTGGTGTTTATTTATGAGAAATTATAAATTCATGACAATTTTTTTTTAAAATATTTATTTTATTTATTACAATTTTTTCAAAAAACTTATTTATTCTATTGATTTATCTCGTAAGATATTTTGTGTTAAGTAATAAAATAAAAATAATAATCTATTTGTTTCGACTACATTCAACAAACTATATATAATGACTATTTTTCATTAAGTTGTAGTCAATTGAATAAATAAACAAATAGACTTAAAATTAAAACATGCATATTGCATTATTACAATAGAGAAATAATAATAATAATTTATTTATTTATTTATTTTTATTATTATTATTATTATTATTATTATTATTATTTAATGTGTGGGCCTGCTGTGTTTCGGTTTGGTTGTCTATTATTCATTTATTCTAAGGTGAGAACGTAACAATGACAACAAAATTTGGAACCCCAAATTAAAAATAGCATATAAAAGTGGGGAGAATCTAGAAAAAGAACAAGTTGTGATTTGCGACTAACACAATGTTAAAACTTAGAAGGAGAATGACATGCATGTAATAACGGCCACCGACGACAGGTATTAATAATTAACGGATCAACTACTCATAATAATTCAATTAATTAATTGTATTTACCTTTGGGAAACTATACTTAAGTCTGGTAAAATTTGGATCAAATTGAAAATGCTCCTAAGAAAGCTCACTTATCTATGAATCTCATCATGAAAGACAATGATATGTTAGTTGCACAATTAATTAGAAAATGATAGAGGTTCATTTATTATTTCTCCAAAATGATATGATTCTGCAATCCTTAGTTTTTCTTATAATTAAAATTAGGTGAGCTAACTTAATTACAAAAGCATGAGACGATGAAAATTGTCTCATACTTATAAAATCTTGGAAAATCATATCATAATAGATGTAATAGATGTGTGATTTATAATAACTTTTTAATTTAAAAATTATTGATGATCCTATATATAATTTTCATATTTGTTTGGGGTTATGTATAGCATGCACAAACATAAGATGCATTGACAGATTATATGTGTTTATGTAATATGTGTGTACGTAAATGTATTAACAAGATAATGTAAATTACGGAGCATATATACTGTATAATAATTATAAATTATAGATGTACATATATTTTGCCAATTAGGTCATTTATTTTTATGACAAATTGAAGATAATTTTGATGTCAGATAAATGATTATTTATGTGTAAATTTTTTATATTATTTGACATTGAAATAATATTTTAAAAATTTATGCTACGAAATCAATATTAGTGAGCACTTAGGTAGCCAACAAGTCAAATTAGAAGTTATCATCCAAAACTGATTCGAAACTAAAAACAGTTATCATTTGAAATAGATACAAGTTATCATCCGAAATAGAATATAATTATCATCCATAATCCTAAACCATAAATCAGTACCAACACAATTATCATTCGGAACAGATTCAAGTTATTATCCAAAACAAAATATAATTATCATCCGTAAACTCACCACCATCACCAACCGCACCACCACTACCACCACAAAAACCGCAACACAACAACAACACCACCACAATTGCAATAAGATGAAGGTACATGTGGCAGTGATAGTACTGGCGGCTGACTTGCTGGAGTACGATAGCGGCGACGGTGCTGGCATTGTCCACGAATGAGAAGTTCGTCGGCGTTGATTAAAGCCTTCACGGCTTCCATCTTCAGCAGATCTAACCTTCCCTTTCAAGAAGAAGAAGAAGGAGGATGTACAGGCGGTGGGGAAAAGGAGGCTAGGGTTAGCATTTCACCCTTTAGTTCATGTGCTCTTATGGCTCCCAAATCTTGTGTGCTCCCTATATTTTTTATTTGATATCAAAATTAATGACTTGGTTGGGCAAAATAAATGTACATGTAGCTGTAAACCATGTTACAATATATATGCAAAATTTATTTTGTTTAGGTTTTGATGAATGACAACCCTTGAATAATTAAGGATTCGCCTTGAAAGCAAAATCACAACGACAAGAAAAACAAGTTCTCAAAATTGAAGATGTTTAGAAAGTTAGGATTTAGATTTTAATCTTGTCAAGAACCAAAAATATATATATCTCACACACACGTAAAAAATATTTTGAGAAAATGTTTTATAAAGTGTTTTTCGAAAGTTTTTGTTTAAAAACAAAAATCATACTACATATGCTAGCCAAACATGCTTAGGAACTTGTTTTCAAAACTTCTAAGCCTTAGGAGATGTTTATAACATATTTATAACATTTTTCTTGAAGAATAAAATGTTTTTGACCTATTTTCTATTATGGCTACCGAGTACCCACTCTCGAGTAAAGGTACTCAGGAAGTAATGCCGTGAGTATCGATACCCATGAGGAGAGTATCAATACCCAGAGTCAAAAACTCAATTTTTTTGGCTCAACGGTCAAATGAGTATCGATACCCAAAAATGAGTATCGATACCCACGTTTCTCAAATTCATAAACGGCTAGTTTTCGACAAAATCTTTCCTTTCATAGAGCTTCATCTGTAATTCTCTTACTCTTCTTGAGAGCTACCATATTTTCTAATCCTTATATTCTTGTGAGTTTTGAAATACATTATAGTCGGTAAGGGAAACGATAAGTAGTCAAGAAAAATTATTGAAGTTGGAATTACTTGTCGTAGAGTGGGTTATCATAGTGATACCGTGAGATGTTGAGGTCAAGAGCTCTTTGTTGTAACGGTTTATCAAGCACCTTGAAGCTTGGTGTTAGTGGAACTTCTCAATTGAGAATTGAGAAAGAGTGGACGTAGGCAACTATTTTGCCGAACCACTATATATCGTATGGCCTTCTAAACTCTACTCTTTTACTTTATTGTTATTTATCTTTTAATAAGTGTCTTGAAAAGTAAAAGCTTATCGTAAGTACTTAAGAATTTACTTAAATCCTTGGAAAAATACTAGTACAAACATTTGAGTCATTTATATTCAAAGTAATTTACATTTTCACGAATATTTTTAGTTATTTTTTATATACTCAATTCAATCCCCTTTTAAGTATTTGTGTTTATAATCTAACAGTAGCATTACCATATAAAAGCCTTTCAATTATATTCATTAATTAATTTACATGTCCAATTGAGAGTAGTTGTACTGCAGTTGTATAGTTAAATTCTGTTATTAACGTTTTTATGATGCTCCGCACAAATGAAGTTAATTACGTAATTACACAAGAGCACAAAAACATTATCAATCTTAGTCGTCTTCTTTTGACTAATAATAATTTATTGTAAATGAAATAAAATAAAATAAAATAAAATCAGTAAGAGAGAAGATTACAAATATGAAATATTGATGAATCTTCATTTTGTGCTTATATATATGCTCCTAGATTACAAACTTAACCTTCAATAAAAATCATCATTAATCTACAATTAGAGAAGAAATTAAAAATAAACACTGGGAAGAAATTACCAAACAATAACCTTCCACAAAGTAGTGTTTTCAATCACAATTATTTGAGGAATGATGATGCTGATTAAAACTAAGAGATTGTTGAGCTTGGGCATTCATGGCCAACTCAAATTGCTTAATGGAAATTGGAGACAAACAAAGAAACTCAGGTGCATTAGGAGGATTATTATTATTATTGTCCCAACCCTTGACAATATTATTATTAATATTGTTAGTGGCGGTTGATCCATCAAGTCCAATATGTGTCACATGCTTCACATCTGTTGGATATCCTATTTCCATCTCACCTTCCTCCTCCTCCATAATATCATCTTTATAAACTGAAATGAAATGAAAGATTTTATTATTTACACAAATTAAACAATGAGATACAATTAATATAAATTAGGAGAAAGTATTTTTTTATCCTTAACATTCATTAACTAAAGGTTTTAATGTTTAATTATTTGATTCAGTTTTATTTTTAATGTTAATTTTTTAAAAAATTATAATTTTTTCCATAGCCATCCACAATGAATAAACTATAGTCTATAGTAGTGACTAATTATTCTTTCCAAGCGAATTTTTTTTTTCTTGTTTTGCTCTAGAAGTGAAAATGCTTTTTTTTTTCCCCTTTTCTAGAAAGGTATACTTTACAGTTTATACTATACACATCTTCAAAAATTAAAAATGGGATCATCATTGTATGAAATTGCTAAATCAAAAGTAATCTTAATATGGCTTCGGCCCAGCCCATTTATGTAAGAATAGAAAATAGTCAGTCAAAAGTCAAATATCAGAAGCCCAATAAAAAAAAAGTTCAAAACTCAGAAGAAGAGGAAGAAGAAAGAGTTAGTTAGTACAAAATTTTCTTAAAACATTATCAAGGCTGTGTGTTATATAACACTTGTTAATTATGTTAAAAAGGTTATCATCTCTGAATGATATTTTTCCTACAATTTCAGGTAATTTGATAATTATCTTTTTGGGTTATTTTAATTTTTAACTTGACTAAGCAGTACTTTTGATACAAGCACACTGATATTTTAATTCTAAAGCAAATATTTGTGTTTGATAAAATACTTCTTCAATCATTTTCAAGGTCGTTGTACCTAATTATATTAATAGATTATAACAACCAACCAAAGTGTGTGTTAATTATATTTAATTTCAATATATTATATCCTTACATTAAGAAATTAAACATACCCAAGAAATAATATTCGCTTGTCGGTTAAGGAGATATCAGATATGTAACTAAATTTAACCACTTATGGCGTCAATGCAAGCTAAATTGGAATAAACAGGGGATCTTATTTATTTATTTTTATTTTTTCAATTTTTGTAATTTTTACATACCTATTGATGTGCATTTATACTCTGAACACCACTTGATGAAAGAATTTTACATCCAAACTAGTTAACTTTAATATTGTTGTTAAAACAAAGAAATCCTATAAAATTACAAGAACCTTGATAACATATATTTAACTTGTAACCTTTATTCAACATCTAGCAGCATAAATAATTATAAAAATTATTAGGTATCAAAAGTAAATATTCTTACACTGATGTGTTAGTTAAATGACAAATTGACAAATTATAAATAAATATTTAGAATAAAATTATTTTAGAATATATGACATAAGTTGAGATAATAAGGCAATAAGAATGGTAAATTGAGAAATTTGGCTAATATGTGTAAGATAATTTTAAATCTTATTGTTGTCAAAGTTACAAAAAAGGAAGAAAAAAATCCCACTATAAGTTATACAAGATACAGTAATAAGTACTAACTAATAAATGTGTTTTAAGAATGACTTGTCGGGTATAGAAACCAAACAAATCGTCCATATATATGTAATGAATGATCGTAAAAATAAAATTAAGAAAAGAAAATTAACTAAACATGATAAATTTATTATTAACGAAAAATTTTAAATTTTTATATTTAATAAATTTAAAATAAATGTATTAAAAAAATTAATTAAAAAAATTAATTTAAAAAAATTATTAATTTATAATCTTAATATATATCTGACAACACAAAATAGATAAAATTGATAAAAATTACTTACAAAAATTAATAAATAATTATTAAAACAGTGAGATCAATAATATATAATGATGAACTCACAGAATAATTGAGACAAAGTCTTGATGCCTTTGATTAATCTCTGAATTCCAGCTGCAACATTAGGCTTTGGTAGAACTAGAAACCCAGAAGAAGGTTTGAGTCTCTTCATCATCATCTTTCCTTTGATCACTGATCTTCTTTGACGATCTTCTCCTTCTTTTCTTCCTTTACAAACAAAAATTAAACATCGTCTCAATAAATTACAGAGATCATAGCAACCATCCAATAACCAAAAAAAAAAAAAAGAAAAAGAACATGGAGAGAGAAGAGGAGAGACTACAATACTATACTTGGAACAAAAATAGTGCCTTTTGAATTATCAGGTTTTGGACTTTTGGGTGCACCTAATTGAACACTTGAATGAGAAGCACATCCAAAAGAGAATGGAAGAACCACTAATCTTTCCATATTCTTTCTCATATTAGTGTGTGTATAGAGTTAATTTAATTTGTAATGTATGTCTCAAAGCATAGACTATATATCTAGCTAGGTATATAATCATATAAGAGAGACTAAATAGATAGGATTATGTTGATGAGGTTGCTACCTAGCTATGCCTTTATGAGGAAGATAGAATGATTTTCATGAAGATAGGAAATTATTATTCAATCCTAAGTTTGGTATGTGAGAGGAATAATTAATAATAACAATGAGTATTAATTATTATGATAATGGAGTGGGTATATGTTATATTAGAGTTGGTAGTTGATTAAACTGTGCAACTCAGGCTTTTAATTTGGTATTGTTAAGAGCCAATAATATTAGGATTAGTGTATGGGTTCTGATTTTAATTAATTATTTAAAAAAAAAAACATTTTTTTTGTTATTCTACAAGCTCCGAAATATAATGATCATCTTATTCCAAAGTGGGCTCCTCCAAAGTTGCATAATCACTTGTGTACTAAGGCATTCTATCTTTTGTGCATTTATTTTCTTTTTCTCTCTTTAATTCTCACATTATTATTATTATTACTATTATTATTATTATTATTATTATTATTATTATTATATTGATAACAGTAGCTAGCTAGTAATACACTAATAATAATGTGATGAAGCTGTTTACTTGAGTCTTTTTCTTGTAATTTTGTCATTTTGAGACAATATTGATTATTGGATCCTATGATTGAAATTCTTACTTATAACACACTATATATAATACTATCTATCAACAATCAACATCATTGAGTGAATCACAAGTGAGTTCCGCAAATAATACTCAAGCACATGTTATGATCGATCATCTTCTCTTTTTCTCCCCTTCCTTATAAATGTTATTTGGGGATTTTTTTTAATTATTTTTTTTGGTGACTCTTTTTTTTTTTAATTATTTAGGTGGATACAAGAAATATGGTATTCAATTTTTCATGTGTCATATGTTTGTGGATGAATAGAATTTGCAACAATATATTTATTAGAATGAAACTGGATAGCAAATTTATTAAAAAAATTTTAACATAGCACTGAAAGAGGTAATAAAGATTAAAATATTTTGACAGATTCGTAAAGGAGGGCTTTTGTTGGGAATCTTAAAAGAAAAAAAGGGAATAGTATGTAAGAAGGATTGATGCATGGATGCATTGAAAGGTAAGGTATGGTAAATTTCTTTCCAAAAATATTATTCATCAACCAATAAGATTCTGATTTTATGCTTTTATTGCAGCAGTTTAATTTGTTTAGGGTTTATTACCTAAAATAAATAAATAAATAATAGCATTTGAATATTTTAGTCTCTGCTGGCTTACTTACAATAGTGGCTATTTTATCTAGAATAAACATCTAATATGTCTTCTTACTGTTTGTAATTTGGACATGGCACCCTTGATGATTATGAAATCTCAAATCGGCCCCCTGATGAAATGAAAAATTTGATAAATCGATTCTCATAGCAGGTTGCCAAAAGATAGTCATGATAATGTGTCAGTCCATGTCTGATATGTTAAATAGCAGTGTCAAATAGCAGATCGACACATCAGCCATAAATTGACACGTCACCGTGTCTATTCTTTGGCAACCTACTTCGAGGGGTGATTTGTTAAATTTTTCATTTCGTTAAGAGTTGATTTGGGGTTTCATTATAATTAGGAGGTGTCATGTCCAAATTACAAATGGTTAGGGATCAGATTGGATGTTTACTCTTTTATCTATCCGTTAATAATTTTTAAGAAAAAAGTCTAGGTTGATGATGAAATTGATTTATGTCGAGAAGAGTCTTTCTACCACTTTATTAACAGTGTTTATTTATGATTGATTACGTGAAACGTTAATTGGCCTTATAAAAGACACCTAGCACGTCTAATAGAAATATGTATATGAAAATTTATCAATTTGACCTCAAACTTCAATAACATAAATCTTTTTTACCAACTAGGAAAAATGAACAAATTGATATAATTTCATAAATATTTATAGTTAATATCTAATTAAATATGTGAGATGTCCCATATGTTGTAAGTTAACGTTCCACATCATCAATTGTCAGCGAAAATTGTTAATGGAATGACGAGAAGACAAATTTGAAAATAAAATCTTTATCGATGAATTTGGATAACGACCTATTTTTCAAGGACTAATTTTAGAATTAAATACTTTCAACATCCACCCTCAAAGTGCCCCAGACGATGATGGTATGAATGCAAAATTTTTCAGTTCTATTGAGATATTGTGGGTGGGGATTTTTTGGTGCAGTTAGAAGTTTTTTTGTAGGGGGTAGGATTCTAAAGGTCTTTGATCATACGCACATTTGCCTAATTCCAAAATTTCCAGATGCTAGCTCTATGTATCAGATTTGACCTATAAGCCTCTCTACAGTTGTGTACGAAATCATCTCAAAAGTGATGGTGCATCGGCTCCAAGGTTGCATGAACTAAGTGATAAATCCTAACCAAAGTGCATTTCTAAAAGGTAGACTTATATCAGATAACATTCTAATTGCTCATGAATGTATGCACTGCTTGAAGAACAAGAAGAGTGGATTAGAGATTAAAATGACACCTAAATTAGATATGAGCAAGGCATCGATAGGGTGGAGTGACACTTCTTATGGTTTATGTCGAAGAAAATAGGCTTTGAGGATAAATGGATAAATTGGATTTGGGAATTAGTCACAGCTGTTTCTTATTTTGTCGTTGTGGAAGGTCAACTATTTGGTATTTTCAAATTAAACCAAATAGAAGAATCCGTCAAGGAGATCCTCTATCACCATATCTTTTTCTTTTTTGTGCAGAAGGAGTGTCTTTCTTGTTACACAAGGCAGAACAAAACAGAAGTGACCGAAAGATGTCCAATGATCAATCACTTGCTATTTGCTGATGACTCTATTCTTTTTGGCAAGGCTTCAGAAATTAGTTGTGAACAAATTTTGACACTTCTTGACTCCTATGAGGGATTTAGTGGACAAAAGGTAAATTTGGAGAAATCATCTCTTTTTTCAGCAACAATACCCCTCCCCAGATTAGATCACAACTTGCTGCCAGAATGAACATTAATCATATAGGAGCCCAAGATAAATATCTTGGTCTCCTCTTCTTAGTCCACAAATCAAAGAGAGCAACATTATTCAGCGAAATTAAAGAGAAAGTCTGAAGGAAAGTACAAGGTTGGCAAAGGAACCAGAGGTTGACAGGTGGCAGACAAATTCTGTGGGCGAGTCAGTACCAATCTACACTCTAGCCTGCTTTAGGCTCCCAGACAGCTTGCTCAATAAAATTCACAACATCTTAAATAATTTTTGGTGGGGTCAGAAGGGATAAAAAAGGCGTATGATTTGGATAAGCTGGGATACGATGACTAGGCCTAAGAATGAGGGATGATTAGGCCTAAAAGACTTAAAAGTTCAAAACCTTTCTCTATTAGGGAAGCAATGCTAGAGGATAATTAGGTAGGCTAATTCTACTTGCAAAAATTCTAAGAGGCAAGTATTTTAAATATAGCACATTCACGAATGTAGAAACAGGTACTTCACCTTCCTAGGGATGGAGAAGCTTACTTGAAGGGCGTAGAGTCATCGAAAAATGGTTGCAGTGGAAGGTTGGTTCCGATTCAGCTATCAGAATTGTTGGTGATCCATGGCTGCCAGATCCCTTCCCTTTCTGCATCCCTCTTAACTTGGAACCTGCTCTTACTAAAAATCAAATAATTTGGGTTAAGGATTTAATAACAGAGAATAAAAGGTGGAATACCCAATTATCAGAAGATCATTTTCCACATGAGATTAGAAGCAGAATTCAGCAAATTACCTTAAGGGAATCAGAAGACACAATTCAATGGGCATTAAATAAATCTCATACCTATGATGTAACATTTGGATATCGGATTACATATCAATTTTTCCATACTCCAACTGAATTTTTTGAGAATCAAAACCTACCAAGAACAAATTGGAGGCTCCTGTGAAAGTTACCCATTCCCACAAAATTCAATTGTTCATGTGGAAAGTCTTGCACGAAAGACTCCCATTGAAGCTTCTAATTCATAAGAGGTTCCCATCCACATTGCCTATTTTCTCCAAATGCCAAGTTGAACCAGAATCAGTGCTCTACTGCCTCCTCTTATGCCCAGAACTGACTGAAGTTTGGAATCGCTGCCCATTGTCTTTCCCTTTTCTAGTACTAACATAGAGAAATTTTCAGTGTGGTGGGAAGAGATACGGTTGAATTACTGCTTAGGAGGAAATGGAACTAAAAGCTTGCAATTGATAGATCTAACATGTTGGACTATATGGAAGGCCAAGAACACGTCAATAATTGAACAAAGCTAAACCTCAGTGGAAGAGATAATCACAGCAACTACCAAGCTCCATTGTGAGTTGCAAAGAACTACGTCCCCTTCCAATACTTTGAGCCACTAGTTTCACCGTGGGTTTAAATTATTTATATCATTTGTGGTGTTACAAAAAATGAATACTAAGAATAAAATAGAGTAAGCTCCTTGGGCATCATAAGGAGAGGGATGATACTAGATGTGTAATGTGCGAGAAGGAAGAAGAATCTGGGAACCACTTTTTTTTTTCTTATGCAACTGCTTGGAAAGTCTCAGGGAATGTCCTTAAGCATAGGGCCTAGGGGGATAAGGTAGGTGTGACCTAGTACAAGTAGGAGTTGCTTTGATGCTTGGATGAACCGAACAATAAAGAGAGAAGACAAGAAAGTACGGTGGACAGTGTTTTTTTCTTTGCTTTGATGTATTTGGATAGCGCGAAACAACAAAATTTTCAGAGGAGAGAAAGTGTCCCATTGAAGATTGAGTAGGACATTGTACATTACACTTCTACATGGATACATGATAGAATAAGGAAACAAATCAATGACAAAGTATTGATTGCTTTTAGTAGGGATGGCCATGGGATCCGGGAGGCGCCTCGTCCCCGTTTATAATATTGCCCCGTACCCATTCCATTTTCGTCACGGGTCCCCGTTTAATTCTTTTGGCGGAAAATTCGGATATCAGCGGATATCAATGGATATTAAATTTTAACAATTTTTTTTTTTAAAAATAATCAAATTCAATACATCAAATTTCAACCAAAAAAAAAACAAAAAATTTTAATACAAACATAATCAATTTTAAGTCTAACATATTCAAACAAATTTAATTTTTAACATTTTTAATATGATTATACATTTTACATTTATATATATAAGATTTTTTATGTGATTTTATTTTGATGGAAATTTAGCGAATCTCCATGGGTGGGTATCTCAATCCCCACCCGTCCCTGTTTATTCGTGGGGACGGAGACCCGTCCTTGTGGGAATTAGCGGGTCCTCAATAAGGCCCCGTCGCGAATAATTTTTTCGGGTATCCGCGGATTCGATGATAATTGCCATCTCTAGCTTTTAGCTTTCTTCTATATTTGCTACTGTAATTTTTTTGTTTTTGTTTTCTTGTTTGTTGTTGTTTTTATGGCCGAAGGCCTATTGATTTTGTTGTTTTGCAAATAGATTGTTGAGGCATCATTCTTCCAATCTCCCATGAATGGGTAGTACTTGTAAACTTCTGAATTATAAAAAAAAATATTAGAATTTAAACTTATAATTTAGGATTTAGAAATAAGAGTTGATGGTTTAAGTTTTAAAATTTAAAATAAATAAAATTAGGAATAAGTGTTCTTTTTGTTTCTAAGATTTATAGTCAAAATTAAAATGGTCCCTAATATTTTTTTTTGGTTCAAAATGACTCTGAAGGTTCCATTTTCATTTAAAATAATCTTTTCGTACAATTTTATCCTTCTATATATTATTCCTAATTAATGAATTTTTAATTAAATATTAAAAAAAAACAAAACAAAATTGGAGCAATGGCTGTGAAAATGGCTTTCTCCTCATCTTCTTCATCCTTAATCTCAATATCTTTCCCATTATCCCTCTCTCCATCCTCCTCTTCATCCCTTGTACTGTCTCCGGCTCCTCAAGTGGCTCCTGGTGCTGCACCTTAATCTGTTGCATCCCTTACAAATTGCAAAATCATCTAACCCATTAACCAAAGTTTCATGCTCCAAAGTCCAAATCTTAACCAAAAGGAGAAAAATAGGTAAAAGAAATAAAAAAATAATTTTGTTTGTGCATCCTTTAAAAGATTTAGCTCATAAGAAAATGGAAGTACTTGTGTGTGATAAAAATAAATAAATAAACAAATAACCTTTGCAGATCTAAAAAAATTTGCATTTAGTAACTACTAACTAGACAAATACGGGAAGGAAGAAACCAAAATAGAACATGATCTGAGAAAATGAATAAGATGGAAAATAAAGAGAATGCACAGACCGTTGTTCCTACTTTCTAAGTAATTTGGTCCAAATTGCTGCCGTTCTAGACCGCCACGACGTCCTTAACCATGAGCCTTGCGAGTTGCGACGATGGAGTCGAAAGCTGCAACGAACGGAGGATGGAGTTAGGGTGCTTGTTTCTGGACTGCTCGTGCTTTCAACTATACCCTTTTTTTTTATAAGAATTCCTTTATGTATAATGAATGGGAGAGGCAAAATTATCGGAAGGAAGATTTTGAACGCAAATGAAATCTTGGGGACCATTTCGACAAAGAAAAAAGATTAGGAACTATTTGATTTTAACCCTAAACCTTAAGGACTAAAATAATAGTTATGCCATAAAATTAATTTTAAAAAGTTATTTGAAGTTAATTAGAAAAATTTAGGGTGCATTTGGTTTAGTTATTTTCCATTTTCATTTTCCCTAGAAACAGAAACAAAAGAGAAAATATGTTAGGTTCTTCTTTTTGAAAACGTCAAATACACATTTTATGTGTTGTCTTCAAAACTTGGAAACACATAAGTGAAAACAATGAAAATATGGAGGCAATTTTGTAATTTTCTTCATCTTCTTCCTCTATCTCCTTCTTTCTTCTCACTCTCTCACCCTTTTTCCTTCTTCTTCCCACATCGTCACTGAGCCTCCTCTTTCCTCCTCCCATCTTTTTCTAACTTCACATAGGTTCTCATCATGTTGCCATTGATATATAGCCTTGTTGCCGTTGTTTCTTCCTCTTATCGCTCCCGTTGTCTTTGCCTTCTCTCGTGCGGTGGATCTGCTACCTCCCTCCATCCTCCTCTATTTATCAACGTCTCCTTTCTCTTCAACTTTCATTATGTCTTGATCACTGTTTATCTACTCATTGTCATGAAACTTTTAAATTTTGTATCAATTGCTATATTATTTTCTTCAGTCATACTGTTTGAACAAGTAAAATATCAACCAAGTGCTAACTAAGTCTTTTACAACAACAAACGCTACTCTCACCAAAATCATGTGCACACACACTTACTCCTTCGTGATCTTCGTCTTCTTCCTCTTCCATCGTGGTTGCCATCGTTGCCTTCTTCTTTCTCTCCGCCAGTGCCTTCTTCTTATTCTTCTCCACCTCCTCTGTCGTCGTTGTTGTCGTCTTCTTCTTCCCCTTCCGCCAGTGCCTCCTTCGTTGTCATCATCATCATCATCATCATCATCATCTTCTTCTTCTTCAAAAATATAAAGCTATATCTAACCGAAATACAATAGGAAAATGAACTAAAAAAAAATCCAAAACAACATCAACACACTAAATCATGTACAACTCAAAAATTGAACCGAAATAAAAGCAATAATGAACTGAAAAACAAAAAAGCACAACCAAATTAAGGAAAGATGAATTAATAAAAAAAAATTAAACCTAAAAAACTAAACGGAAATAAAATGTTATTATTAACCGAAATAGAAGCTTTAATGAACCGAAATAAGTGTACAATGAATCTGAAAAAGTGAAATGCACAACATATCTAAAATGAACTTAAATATATTACTAAAATGAACCGAAATATATTATGCTTATACTCTATGCTTTCATTCCCTGTTATCATTGTTTCCAATCTCCTTTGTTTTTGTTCTTTTTCTCACTGCACCACTCACCTTGTTATATTATTTTTTATCTTCTTAACACCTAGAGCTCCTCCTCTATAAATAAACATCAAATTTAAGAATAAAAACAAAGAAGAAGAAGAATAATAATATGGCCGTAAGAAGAAGATGTTGATGACAATGAAGACGATGATGAAGAACAAGGAGGAGGAGGAAGAAGAACGCTGACAAATCAGAGAAGGGCGAAGATGAAGAGGAAGATGATATATGAGGAAAAGCACGTGAAGTAGTTTACTTGGTTAAGACTTGGTTAGTGAAATCACTTGTTCACATAGAATTATTGTATTTATTTAGACCAAACACATCCTTAATTACTTATCATTACTCTTTATGAATGTGGTAAGTGGATCCAGAACAATGTTGGAAATGGGCTGAACCAAACTCAGTTTTAGTTTAATGAGCTTCATCATGTTGTAAATTTATGGTTCAAACCTAAGCTTTTATATAGATTTTTGGAAAAATTATCAAATTTATCCATAAAAGATAAAAATGCCGACAAATCTAAAAAAAAAAAACTTTACAACCATAAAAAATGAGATTTAGTTGATAAAACTAACCAAAGCCTAAAAAATTAATTAAAATATCCAACGCCACTCTTATTCCTAACTACCATTATCACCGCTGCCAATGTTAAGTACCAGAGTAACTGGAGCAGAATAACACAACTAAAATTTAGAGTTGAGAAATAGGCGAAGCTGAACACGATAATCTTAACTGACTAAGTGGTTAAATTACAAGCTCTCAATTACAAGGAGAAAATTTACAACACTCTTTATAGTGCACTCACTCACTTACACCTCACCATGAACCCTCTCTACACATTCCTAATGTGCACCCTCACACCTCACACTTTCTCTCTTTCTCAACTTCTTCACTCACTCCCACTCTTTCTCGACACCATACTTGCACACACCACACCACACATATATATAGGTGTGTATGGCGGTGAATGCACCGCCCTTTTCTCTTTTTTTTTTAATCATTACTCATAATTACGCTTTTTTAATATCTTCTTCTTTTTACTATTCACGTAATTATGATGCTTCAAAAAATCTTTTCTTTTTTCATCAAAATAATGATTTTGTCTCCACAATCTCCCACTCAAAATCATTATTTTGGTACGTTCATGCTGCTCACATTTTCAATAGGCCAAGAGAAGATCTGCACCAACCATATTTATCTGCTTTGATTGGCTTTGTCATAATATCCGCAAGGTTGTCATTAGTGTGGATTTTCTGCATATACACTTTACCATCCTCCACTACTTCTCGAACAAAATGATATTGAACTCCTATGTGTTTTGTCCTCGAATGAAAATTTGGATTCCTTGCAATATGTAAGGCACTCTGACTGTCACAGAATATTTGGATTTTCTCCTGTCTGTGCTCGAGTTCCTCCAGTAGCTTTTGTAACCAAATTGCCTCCTTGCAAGATTGCGTAGCTGCCATATATTCCGCTTCTGTAGTAGACAACGCTACAATAGATTGTAGCTTAGATAACTAGCTTACTGCACCTCCTGCAAGTGTAAACACATAGCCTGTAGTGGATTTCCTTTTGTAAAGATCCCCTGTGAAATCAGAGTCCACGTAACCTCTAATTGTAAACTCAGATCCTCCAAAACATAATGCAGCATCTGAGGTTCCCTTGATGTATCTCAATATCCTCTTTACAGCACTCCAGTGCTCTTTTCCTGGATTTGCCATGAATCTATTGACCAATCCAACTGCTTGAGCGATATCTGGTCTAGTATAGAGCATGGCATACATAAGGCTTTCCACTGCTGATGCATACGGCACTCGAGACATTTCCATCTTCTCTGCTTCATTGCTAGGGCACATATCTGAGGATAATTTAAAATTGATAGGAAGTGGGGTAGAGATTGGCTTACACTCTTGCATGTTGAAGCACCGCAAGACCTTCTTCAAATAATTCTTTTGGGATAGCCAAATCTTCCTATCTTTTCTGTCTCGGTGAATTTGCATCCCCAAAATCTTGTTTGCAGGTCCTAAATCCTTCATATCGAACTCCCTAGCCAACTGAGCCTTCAATTCTTGGATACGATCTTTGTTGGGGCCTACCACCAACATGTCGTCCACGTACAATAGCAAAATGATGAAGTCATTATCCTCGAACCTCTTGTAGTAGGTACAATGGTCCGACCGAAGCCTGTTGTACTTAAGGCTAATGATGAAGGAATCAAATCTCTTGTACCAACACCTCGGCGCCTGCTTTAGACCGTACAGAGATTTGGTTAACCTGCAAACCAAGTTTTCTTTTCCTGGTTCTTCAAATCCTTCAGGTTGGAGCATATAAATTTCTTCTTCAAGATCACCATGAAGAAAAGCCGTCTTTACATCTAATTGTTCTAGATGTAAGTCGAATGCAGCACACATGGCAAGAACTACTCTTATTGTAGTAATTCTCACCACCGGAGAAAATATCTCATTAAAGTCGATACCTTCTTTCTGAGCAAATCCTTTGACCACCAGTCTTGCACGATAACGCTCAACTTGATCATTGCTATCGCGCTTGATTTTGAAGACCCATTTGTTGCCAATGGCTTTCCGTCCTTTAGGAAGTGGCATGAGCTCCCATGTCTTGTTTCTATGTAATGCTTGCATTTCTTCTTGCATTGCTGTCATCCACAAAGAAGCGTTTGGACTTTCCATAGCTTCTTGAAAAGTTGATGGTTCTCCATCTTCAGACGCAAGACAATATGCCACATTACAAGCCATTACATAGTCGGAATGCCACGATGGTCTTCTACTTTCGCGTGTTGACCTGCGAACTTCAATTGGTTCATGATCATCGTGCTCTGGTTCTGCTTCAGAAGAATCTTCTTCTTTCGACTTCTCATCAATGTATACAGTAATAGTCTCCATGGTGTTGCTGTTGCTTCTTTGCTCCTTCTGTAACTCATTTTCAGCAAATATAACGTCTCTGCTGACAACGACTTTCTGGGCAGTGGGATCCCACAAGCGATACCCATTCATATTGTCAGCATAACCCAAGAAGATACACCTTCTGGATTTAGGATCCAACTTTGTTCTTTCTTGGGGATTGTACATCACATATACAGGACAACCGAAAATATGGAGGGAAGAGTAATCAGGTGACTTGCCTTGCCACATCTCCATTGGGGTTTTCAACCCAATTATTGTAGATGGAGATCGGTTGATCAAGTAGCAGGCTGTATTCACTGCTTCTGCCCAGAAAGACTTGGCTAATCCAGCAGTCCGCAGCATGGCTCGTGTTCTTTCTAGGAGAGTCCTATTCATCCGCTCTGCTACACCATTTTGCTGAGGAGTATAGGCAACCGTGAATTGCCTATGGATTCCCTCCTTCTTGCAAAATGCGATAAAGTCGCCATCCGTGTATTCTCCTCCATTATCTGTCCTCAAGCACTTGATTTTCTTTCCAGTTTCAAGCTCTACTCGTGCTTTGAATTCCTTGAATACTGGAAACATGTCCGACTTCTTTTTGATAGGGAATACCCATAACCTTCGAGAATAATCATCTATGAAGGAA
>JASCZI010151817.1:12379-24609 GCA_036250425.1 Stylosanthes scabra | reverse complement strand
GAGTGCCAGTCTAGGGGCTGTCAGGATGAGCCAGAACTCAGTGCTTAGTATATCTATCTAGAGTCTGTATGATATATGTATACTGTTAACTAAGTTACGTCTTATCACTGAACATATAAATAAAAAATGATTTGTTTTGTTATTAGTTTACGTTTAATACGACAGGCTCATACTGTATATTATATTGCTAGAGGTCACTGAATGGTAACTCTCAATTACTAGTACTGCAGCCTAGGAATTTGGATGTTACACCTATATTTTTTTTTTAATTAAATCCATATATGACATCCAATTTTTTAATTAGATTCCTACAGTGACAAAAAAAAAAAAAAGCTAAATTTAACGAAATATTCTGCAATATAAAATGAATACTCTCCATTTGTTAATTGTTAAAAGTTTGTGTAGTAGAATATTGTTCTTGTTTAGCAGAATATTCAATTAAATTTAGTTTTTTCACTATACACACCCAATTAAAACATT
Organism: Stylosanthes scabra; assembly: GCA_036250425.1. Lineage (NCBI taxonomy): Eukaryota > Viridiplantae > Streptophyta > Magnoliopsida > Fabales > Fabaceae > Stylosanthes > Stylosanthes scabra. The sequence goes on along the minus strand of JASCZI010151817.1, from coordinate 24,129 downwards.
AGTTATCGTATATGTACATAATTAAATGAAAAAAACATATAAGGACCTAAAATAAAAATAAAAAATAATATTTAATAAAATATTTTATATTATATATATTAATTAGAAAATACAAAACATATATATATTAAAAAACAAAACTTAACTTGTCCTATTGGTAGAAGAGTTAATCTCCATCGGGCTAGCGGGCTGCCTCGCCTTGTCTTTTCTTTAAAAAAAAAAAAGAACAAGGTCGTGCATTGACGTCGGAGCTGAGGGAGGAGAAATTGATGTGGATTTTCGTCAGAGGAAAAACTAATGAAGAACTACTACATGTCGTCTGTCGGAGTTAAGGGAAGAGGAACTGCTGCTTGTCATTGTCGGGGAAATTGTTGTCGGTCGTCGTCAGAGTTGGGCGTGAGTTGCGCTTCGTCCATCACCTCCGTGAGCTGCGCGTGTCCGTCTGTGAGCTACCAAGAGAGAAGAGGCGACATGACCAAGAGGAGAGGAGAAGTGGGTGAGGGCGTGACTAGCTTACTGACGGAAAAGAACTAAAGGAAGCGGTGAGAGTCGAGAGATCAAAGATGAGATGAGAGTGTGACGAGGAGCAGCAGCGATCGTCGCTGTGAGGAGTGGGAGTGAATGAGTGAGAAACCCTTGAATTTTGCCTTTGAAAATTATTACAATGCACTCGTCCTTTTTCTTAAAAAAGCATTGCTGGCGTGCCGTTCAGCGAGGCAGATTTGGCAGGTTTTTTAAGTGGTGCAATCTGTGGTGGCATAAGGAAGGGTGGCCAAAGATAGCTTGTGTTTGACCATCGAAAGACATGTGGCATGTGAATTAATTGTAGATCACGTAATTTTAGGGGCAATTATGGGTTTTGCCAATCCAAAAAAGGGTAGTGTAGGCCATGTATATTGGTGGACAAAAATCAGAAACCTAAAAGAATAGCTTCTATATTTTGTCTTTTGTTCAAATGAGGTAACTAATGACCAAATAAAAAATGAGACAATAAATCAATTAAGTCATTAAGTGTATAATTAAGCCCAAAAACTTTAAAAAATAGAAGACGTAGTAGTCATTTACAAAAAATATGCACAATACGAAAAGCAATAAATTGAAATTACATTATGAAATTTTTATTTAAGTAAACTTTACAGAGGTGAATTATCAACTCAATTTTAAATTTTTATTATTTGTTGCTATGTAAATGAAAAAGAAATATTTAAATAAAAGAAACATTATTTAAAAAATATAATAACTTATTTAAGAAAAAATGGAAGATATTTTATTTCATATTATTGGTTATTATACGTGCATTCAATTATATAACATTACGTTAATGAAAAAAGAATTTAATTTAATGCACTCTCAATATAAATATGTTTACATGTGTATCCAATTATATAAAACCATGTTAACAAAAATAACTTTCTTTTTCATTAACCTCATTATTAGTTATTTGCAAGAACGGCTGTAATTGTACGACTATGTAAAATATTTTATTTTCTATTAATCTCATGATTAGGTATTAAAAAATATATAATTATATATCTATGTAAAATATCTTACTATCAGTACATCAAAAATTCAAAATTAAACCCACATATATAATAAGAAAAATAAAAAGACTTTTTTCTATTAGACCTTTAAAAACAAAATATTAATAAAGAAAAATAATAGAGAGAAATAATACCACTATAATAAAAATATTTGATACCAAGTATGAATTAATTAATAATTTTTTCTTCGGTGTCCGACGATTATGTGATAACAAAAAAAAAATTGGACGTTGATTTTCTTTTCTTTTCTAGAATCATAGCAAAGTAAAAATAAATAAATAAATAAATAAATACATGTATTCTTTTAGTATTCTTTTATTTATTTTTATTATTTTCATTCCTTATACAAATAATAAAATAGTTCATTTCACCTTAAATAAAAAAAGTTAATCTATGTGTATCATTGTATATTTTTATATATTTTTTGTTTTTTTTTTATTTTGATTTTTATGTTGAAGTACATTATTTCTGTGCTATACATAATTATTTTTATGCTATCGTATGTTTTATTTATGTTTTTTTTAATTTTTATATACTAATATTTATATTTTCTGTATTGTAAATAGAATGTATAGAGGTGTATAGTGGTACATGTAGCATTTTACTAAATAAAATATCTTTTAAATATAATTATTTTAAACAAGTTATTTAAACTTTTTTTCGTTCACATAACAACAAATAATTAAATTTAAAACTGAATTGGCAAGGAAAAAAAAACTGAATTTGTAAGTCGGTCCTCTAAAGTCTACTTAATTAGAATTTTTTTTTTGGAACACTTAATTAGAATTTTTATAATATAATTTCAGCTTATTACCTTTTGTACTATACATAATTTTGTAAAACCAGTTATTGTGTGACCTCTTTCGAACAAAAAAAAAAAAAAAAAAGAATTAAGATATAGAGCTCACATCAACGTACACACATTTTGGTTTATGTGTTTTGGTCACTCCAACTTGCAGTTTTTTTCTTTCTTTGTCCGCCTTTCTATACAGCCCACACTGAACATACTTTTTTTTTGAAATGTCAAAACCCATAATTACCCCAAGTTGATTGCAATTAATTATTAAGACTAGTGCTAAAGTAGTCGATTCCTATGCCACATTTCTTCCGTTTAGTCGTTGGTTAACCAGAAGCTATTTTTGACCACTCATCCCTATGCTACCACAGACTTCGCCTTTTTAAGTTTGGTAAGTTTAAATTTTTACCTTGACCTGTCTTTTTTGGTGGTTTTAGCAAGTCGGTAGGTTGGTCCCCTTTTGCCACCCTAGTATTTATTATTAAACGAAGTTATATTAAAATTTTGAAGAAAAAGTCATTTATATCTCTAATTTTTTAAAAATTGTACAAATTTATTCTTGACTTTTGTGAAATACTTAATAACTCCTGACCTTTGATAGTAGAATTTCTTATAAAATCTCTTCCACGATAGAAAATAGAAACTACAAATATTTTTTTTAGTAGCTATATAATCAATCTCCGTTTCTTTTAGCTAAGTCAAACTAACAGATGATCTTAATTGTATTGTGTTTTTAAAGGTTGGAGTATTTCACAAAAGTCAATGATGAATTTATATAATTTTTAAAAAGTCAAGAGCATAAATGTCTTGGTAGATCCTTTCTCTCTGTTACTACAAACTAAGTTCAGCCATGACATTGTAAACTCTTGTAAAATCCTTAAGTGTCATTAGCTTGTAGAACACCTCTCTTTTTAATTTATATATATGCCCTAGATAATAGAGAAATAGATTTGTTACATAATATTGTTGTACTTTGAAGTTCATGGTAAGTTGATAAGAGTAAAAACGATAATGTTTACCTCAATTTCTCGATCTCATTACTGATTGATTGTGATTTGATAAATATAGTTATGGATCTTGCACAGAAGAAGGAGTTGCTAGCCATCATAGGAACAATAACACACAGCGAAGAATCTTTGGCAAGTAAAATTAATAACGCTACGAAGAACATTCCTATACTGTCTCTATCTTCTCCTGCAGCAGCTAACACACAGTTACCTTCTTCTCCATTGCCACAACTAATCCAATTTGGTGATGACATCAAGGCTCACATGCAATGCCTTGTAGGCATTGTAAGACGCTTCAAATGGCAAAGAGTGACAACAATCTATGAACTTAACAGTGGATTTTCTTATGATCCAAGTGCATTACTTGACCTCTCCGATTCTCTTCGGCATGTCGGATCTGAGATTGATAACCATTTAGCCTTGCCTTCCTTGTCCTCCTTGTCTTCTCAATCCGAACTAAAATCTAGAATCGAAAATGAGCTTAGCCAACAAAAGAATAAGAAGAACAACATGGTCTTCTTGATTGTTCACTCTTCTTTAGAGTTAGCAATCATGCTTTTCGAGAAAGCGAAACAAATGGGTATGATGGAGAAAGGATATGTATGGGTCATCCCAAACGAAGTTGCCGGCCTTCTTGATTCATTTAATTCATCCGTTATCTCTAGCATGCAAGGTGTTATTGGGTTCAAAAAACAACTCATGGAAACAAGCGAATCATATAGAAACTTCAAGTTCAAATTCCGGAGAAGTTTTGCGTTAGAGTACCCGGAAGAAGAGTACACTAAGTGTTTTTGCACTTCAAGCTTATGAAGCAGCTTTTGCCATTGCTAAGGTTTCAAACAAGTCACAAGGAATGTGCAACATGAAAGAATTCCTTGTTAAACAAGAATTGCATCAATCTTTAACCTTCAGCATAATTAATGTGATTGGAAAAAGTTACAGAGAAATGGCATTTTGGTCTCCAATAAGTGGGTTTTCTAAAAACTCTGTAAGACGTAAGGCTCTTGAGGAAATATCACTTAAAATAGGAGTACCTGCAAATAGTGCCTTTGCTCAGTTTGTGAATGTCACCTATGGTCAAAGTAAGAATGAACCTTCCATAACTGGTTTTTCAATAGATGTATTCAGAGCAGCTACTAAAAATCTTTCATATCACTTGCCCAATAAGTTTGTTCCCTTCCATGGCACCTACGACGATATGGTTAATGAAGTTAACAATAAGGTAATATTATAACTTAATATATTTATAGAATTCAAGTTTATATATACTTTTGATCCTTATAAATACAGGTTCATATTTTAATCCTTTTTCGTTAAAATTTGGTCATCCTTGTACATTTTTCAATACATGTTTTTTTTTCCTTCTTTAATTTTAGGCATACACAGAAAAGCAGCAACTTCTTATTTGTGTTATTTCACGCGGCTAATTTTTTTGTGTACACCTAACATAGGATAGATATATATATATATATATATATATGGCAGATTCTAATGCGAATTAATTCGAACAACTATTATGCTCTCAATTTCTTTTCTAAAAAGTTGCTTTTATTATTTCTAATGTAGACATTAGATGCTGCTGTTGGAGATATATCAATATTGGCATATAGATATCAGTTAGTTGAGTTCTCTCAACCATATGTTGAGTCTGGGCTTTGCATGGTAGTGATTGAGAAGCCGAAAAAATCAAAACTGACATGGATGTTTTTGAATGCATTCACAAAAGACATGTGGTTGATGATGGCAGCAATGCACATTTTTGTTGGATTTGTCATTTGGCTAATTGAACTCCAAGTCAATGAAGAACTACAAGGGCTGGGGGAGATGCTTTGGTTTTTAGTCACAGTAATATTCTTTGCACATAGTAAGTTCTTTCTCATAAACTAGAATAGTTGTTGCTTTTTTATAAATAGTTGATCCACTCTTTCTTGCAACTAAAGTTAATCACCAAAATTACCCTCAAATTTTCAACACGCTGAAAAAAATGTCTATGAATTTTGAAAACGACAAATATGTCCCTCAATATTATTAAAATGCGACAAATCAACCTTAAATTAAGAAGTGAAAGTTGATCGAATGATGTTAAAATAGGTAGATTTGTCATGTTTTAACAATATTGAGGGACACATTTGTCGTTTTCAAAATTCATAGGTATTTTTGTCTAACATTTTGAAAATTCGGGAGCAATTTTGGTAGTTAATTCTTACAACTATTATGCATCTTGTTGAGTCGATTGGATGTACAAGAAAATGTGATTAATACTTGATAAACTGGAATTTGACACTAATCAGAGCTTATTTTCTAATAAGCAGGAGAGCCAATAAGAAGACCATTGGCTCGAACTGTGTTGGCACCATGGTTATTTGTTATCCTAATTGTAAGTAGTAGCTTCACAGCAAGTCTTACTTCCGTGATGACTGTATCGAAGCTTGAACGGTCAGTGTTGGATATTCAAACACTTCAGAAGAGAAATGCCTCAGTTGGTTGTGATAGGAATTCATTTATCGTTAAGTATTTGATTGACGTACTCAAATTCAAAGATGAGAACATTAGAAGAATGAATTCCAGTGATGATTACCCTGCAGCCTTTAAGAATAAAGTGATTGAAGCAGCTTTCTTTGTCGTCCCTCATGCTAAAGTCTTAATCGCAAAGTACTCATGTGAAGGCTTCGTCATAGCACCAGGAAGCACCTTCATGCTTTGTGGCTTTGGTTTTGTGGGTTCCTAATCTTATATTCAATAGCAACACTGTTTTGGTAGCAGTGAAAATTCGAATAAGTAAAAGGAACCAAAATTAATGTTTTCATTAAAAAAATTCACCATTATGCATACATTTTTACTGTAAACATTTTGGAATATAATTGTTAGTCAAACCGGTCCTTGGATTAGTGTTGCAAAATGAAATTGATTGATTGACATGTCATGATTCAACCAATCATTTTGTGAAGATGACATCTAACATGACATGTCAATCGAGAAAGGACCAATTTGACTCAGTAACAAAATCTTTTGAAGACCAATTTAAAGAACAAATTATCTTTTTGGGCAAATTTGGGATTAACTCCTAAAAATTTAGGCCTATCAAGCCATTACCAAAATAGAATGGTTCAAATTTGAGGCATTATTCACTCATTTTATTTTCACTTCTAGGTGGGAAAAATGTCCTGACAAAATTCTATACAATTTTGTTGTTGATACATCAGGTATTTCAAAAGGGCTCCACTTTGGCTAGGAATATATCTGAGCCATTACTAAGAATTATAGAGGATGGAGAAACAGAAAAACTTGAAAACGATATGTTGTCCAACTTAACCTGCTCTCGCTCAGAAGAAAAAGCAAAAGATGGGCCACCCTTAGGTTATCAACCTTTCCTTGGGCTATTTTGCATTTGTGGCACTATTGCTACTTTGGCATTATTGTATATCATGATATGCTCAACATTAAAGAATGTTGAGAACTTGGTAAGATACATAAGAGGTGCATCAGCTAAGTTAAGGAGAATAAGGAGATGGACAACAACACATTTTGCTGGGATCTATTCTAAAATACAATCAAGGAGCATGAGAAGGGCTAATGTTGCTTTAGAAACAACAAGTTCAGTGGAAATGGTCATTGATAGTGAGCAAATCCCTCAGGTAGTTGAAGTTGTTTGATGTAGTATTACTATTTTGTTTCTGTTTTTTGTATAAAGTCTATTTTTTTCCTATTCTTCTATATAGATTAGTGTTTAGCCTTGCATTTTCATATTCTGTTTCTCTTTAGTTTTATATGAGTCTCTCTATGCCTCAAGAAAGTAGAAAACAGAATGCATAAAAAGCAAACTAGAATACAAAATCTTGGGTGCACAAAATATTCTCAGTCTCACAGTAGTACAAGGGTGCCTACTTTAGCTAGATAAAAGGCATTATAGATATGCTAGAACAACGAATATCAACTATGCTCTACAAAGTAAGAACGTGCCATCCCATGAAAATAGCCAATTAGAACCTGCGTTTAGCTTCCCGAATTGCCCACAACGGCTTGGCCTCCTTAGCAACATCATTCTTGATTGCGCGTTCAATAGGTTTAATCACGAAGAGAAACTGTGTACAGGTAAATAAATATATAAGGATTAAGGATCTGTTTGGGTTTAAGAAACTCTTGAAAAAATAAATAGACATTCAACGAAGGGAAAGTAAACTTTTCCCTTCTTGTATACAACCGTCGAAAGCACATCTGGTTTGCACTGAAAGAAAAATCCAGACCAGACAAGCTACAAGCCTACAATAGATATCGATAATTGAATTGCAGAAAATTCAATGTTCAAAGCTTACTTGAAGTGCAAATAAGATAGGAATAAATATCTTTCCCCTCTGATTAGGGTTTGGCCCTTCAATCAATTTCTTGTCAATATATATAGACTTGTTGCCCCTTGTTGTAACTTCTGTGATTTTTTCGACCAGATTAGGAATCCAAGATGTCCCATTTGGAAGAACCTATCATAAGAAAGCCTTAACACAGGTCAGCCACTCAGCGAAAAACAAGGGAAAGGTCCATGATCAATTAACTAAAGGGAACACGACAAGTGCCAACCTTCTCATCGCTTTCATTCTTGTTACATCTCCCACTATTCTCAACCAAAACAAAGTGAATGCCAGATACCTATGAGAGGAGACAAGAAACACATGTTAAAACATCCAGAATACATAATGATTCTGCATGCAATATCATTAAAACTATAACAAATGGTTAAGAATGGATTGAAGGGGGAAAATAAGATAAAGGCAACATAGTCAATCAATTGAAAGATGGAAAAAGGTTCACATGATGACATGATACAGTTCCACAGTATAATACAAGATAGACCACATGGAACATGGACTTGGGTCCACATTATTGAATAGCTTACAAAATAGATTGAGTTCCAATGGATCCTAAGCATGCAATCTTTACCCAAAGAACCAATTTTCAGAACACAAAATTTAGATCAAGGTTTGCCCTAGTATGTCAGAACAAGACAAAGGTAACAGCCATAACCATTATGGGCTCATATTTTACAAAATTCTAGTGAGAAAGCAAACAATTGGTAAATTTTGAGGTTGAAAACGTGCAACATTTACCACTGGGTCATCTCTCTTCAATCGAGCACCCTGGCGAACAACTTTTAGAAGTGCCTCCGATCTTTTTGAAACAAATTCATCATAAGGTATTCCATCGGGGGGTGAAAGCTGAGCATGTGTAAGAACTATCAAAGCCCTACTCCATATTTCTTTGCCAAAACTATCAGTAATAGCTCTGACAACCAGCTTATCAAGGCTATCCACTCTGTAGGTATCCAAACGGTCCACGTAAAGCAGAATGTCTATGGTCTTGTTCAGAAGGAAACTACACAAGAAAGGACCATACGTCCAAACACCAAAGATTAACCCAAAGAAAAGAAAGGATAAGAAATATGATCCAGAAACATGCTTCAAAGATCTAAAAATTAAACTTCATTCAAATAATAACATACTGTTTGATAATCTCCAAGGCCTGATCATTGATATATCCCCCTTCTATGAGACCAGGAGTGTCAATGATGTTTATTGTAAATCCTGTCCTTGAGCGTGATACCATTGCAGGTCTTAGTCCTTCCGACTTCCAAACCAAAGAGCACCCCATGTATTTATTTGATGTTAGCATTTAAAATTAATTCATCAACCCTTAGGAGGAAAGAAACATGTACCTGAAAGGGATTAATAGTAACAGCTCTTTCTCCTATGATTGAATTCACCGTAGACGATTTTCCAACACCACTTTTCCCCATCACAAGTATCGTTAACTTGTTCACATTCTATGCCAAAATATAGAATAAAACAAGAAACCAATTTGAAAACAATGCACTCATATACCAAATAAAATGCACTCATAAACATTGCTTTATATATGTGAGTTGGACATCAGAAAGCAAAAAAGTTGAACCTTCTCCTCTAGTTCTCCCAACAGTTCGACCAATTTCGTCTGAGTTGCCGGTGCAAATGTCTTCAGTCCCACCCACTCACGGGTTATTGATGATGCCATGACTGGATACTTGCCCTAATTCACAAATAGAAAATAAATGAGACAGGTAAACATAAAAGAACAAGCAACACCAACCTTAAATAGAAACAATGTCCAATAATAATAAACAAAGTTAAAGGATAACCCAAAATTCAGCCTCCATTTTTCAATCTCCATGAATATTTTCTCAGCATTATTAATTGGGGACAAAACAATTACGAAAGTTGCACCATTGAAATCAAAGAAAGGATTCCACAACCACAAATGCTACTTCATATAACATAATAACCAAGTGATCAAAGAGAGCAACATAAGTGATTGGCGTATTCAGAAGCTATAAAGAAGCTAATTTCATTGGAAATCAGCAAACAGGAAACAATTTAAAACCCTCAAAAGCTAATAAACGACACGTGTTGAACAACGAAACGACACTAAAACAGTGATTCAGATGTACTTACGAAGAGACGGTGGGAGATAGCGGCGTCTGACGGCGAGAAAGGGAGTAACGTAGGTCGGAGGCAGTGAGGAAGTGAGGGGCGAGGCTGTGGACTGAGTGCGTCAAAGCATGAAGCATGTGTTAATTGACTCAATGGAAGGTGTGTTTCATGTTAGGGTTTCACCTATACATTTTTTATTTTTTCTTTTCAATTATTTTTCAGTCCCGCCATCCATATACTCTTTTATTAAACACCAAATTGACATTCTTTTAAAAATATGATAAGTACTTGTTTGTTAATTGTATTTGGTCTATTTTAAATACTAAATTATATAATTAATTAATAATAACAATATTTTTATACGGATATAAAATGCGTATTTATTAAAAGGGTGTGAATAGTATTATTCTTTTTATTTTTTATACATAAAAAATCAATTATATTAATTACCAGTTAAGTCACCGATTTTTTTAAATAAAAAATTTTATTATCTCATAGTATTACGCGTATCTCGTTTAAAATCAATAAATCGTATAACTAAAATCCATTAGTGCGTATTTATAGTAAATGTTCGTAATTAAAATAAAAGTTTAATTTTGATGTACTGACGGTGTAAAGAGTTTTACACAGTCATCCAATCAGATTTATGTATTTATATGACTTTAGAAATAATAAATTTGAAAATTAATTGCTTTTGATACTCTCATGTATTATATTTTAAAAATACTATAAGTGTATTTATAATTGCAACTATTGGATTAAATGGATTAGAAAATGAAAATGATTCGGTAATTATTTGAGAAAAAAATCAACTTACAAATTAGATGAAATCTGAACTTGAGAAAAGAGTTAAATATTTAAATTTTGGTTTATTAGATTGAAAAAAAAATTTGTAATAAAAAAAAAGTTAAAATTTTGTTGAGGAGATGATTGAGAATTGTGTATATTTAAATTAAAGAAAAATTAGAATTTTATAAATAATTAAAAAAAATTAAGTTCAACTTATTTAGACTATTTTTCTATCTTGATAGAAAAATAATTAATAATTTATTTAAAAAATTATAAAAATATGAATAATAAAATGAAAGGTTGAGTACTTCTATATTCTGCTATATAAAGTTAAATTATAGAGAAAATCTTGAGAGTCAATATATTTGGAAGCCAATGAACTTAATAATGATGATAAAGAGTTAGTGATGATAACTCATATATTATGTGCGTGATCATTTTATTTGAATGATAATATTTTTCAATTTGAAATGATATATTTTTTTTAAATTTTAGATGATAACTTAATTATTGGCTCTTTAAGAGCTTTTTAATGGTTGTTCCATAATAAATTATCAATAATTCTACGTGAACAAGTGGTTTTTACCAACCAAGTGCAACCAAGTGATTTATTTCTATGCTAAATAGAAGATAATTTCGGTGTCAAATAGAACTTTGTTTAGGTAATGCTATTTGAACAAGTGATTTTGGCCAACCAAGTGCAACCAAGTGGTTTATTTCTATGCTAAATAGAATATTATTTCGGTGTCTAATAGTATAAAAAGTGCACCTAAATAAAGTTCTATTTGACACCAAAATTATCTTCTATTTAGCGTAAAAATAAATCACTTAGTTGCACTTGGTTGGCGAAAACCATTTGTTCACGTAGAATTATTGTATTTGTAAATTTCAAATTTTTTTATTTAAAAAATAAGAAAACCATCAAGTCACCCAAACAAAAATTAGGAGTGTTTGTTTTAAGGTCAAAAGGTTATGAGAACCGGACCAATCATTAAACCGATGGATTGACTGGTTTACTGATTCAAAGGTCTGATCGAAATCAAACCGATTTACTTAAATACAAGATAAAAATTAAAATTATTAAATATGACTAGCATATTTTTTAGTAATGCTAGGTAACCAACAAAAATTCGGTCAACAACTTAAATTGGATGTTCTATTT